>CABEEJ010004732.1:0-44862 GCA_901482245.1 Timema douglasi | reverse complement strand
CCCCCCCCTTGCCCCCCCCCCCCCACACACACACCACACATTTTTTGCATTGTAAGGAAAAGCCCCCTTCAATATAAGATTTAATTTTACTGATTTATTTAAATGGCTTACTTCCTTGCAAGATCTCAATTACTTCACAATTAATTATTGGATACCAGTACCCTTATTAAACAAAATAACTTTGCTTCATTAATGCGAAGAGTATCACTATAAATGCAAGCTCCTCATGCAAGGTGGTAATATTTGTTAGTTTGTTTATGTTACCTTAATATATTATTGTCGGTGACCTGGCGGTCTAGGAGTAAAGTGTCAGACTTTTGTGCTGGCGGCCGGGGTTCAATCCTCGGTCGCGGCAAAAAAAGATTTATCTTATTACCAAACCCCTCCTTCAGCTCTGACAAGACATCTTGTGAATGTGGGGAATGCCAGGCCTCCACCGTGGTTCGGATTCCACGTTTTCACCCTACCATTACACATGAGCGTAAGTGCGTATAACCCTAACGGGTAGTAAGACGCGGTGCTAATAATAATAATAATAATAATATATTATTGAGAAGAATATGTCTTAAATACGATAAATCATGTGGCTATGTCAGAAACATATTTTTTTTTTGTAAAAGATCAGAGTTTATTACTAGACAAGTTTACATTATCTAGTTGTTTTCTTAGTACCGTGTCTTACTACCCACTCAGTGTATTCGTTTACGTGCAATTATGATAGTGGGCTATGGATGGAAAAGGGTGAATTCATAGAAAGTTTACCCGCATTTGCGTAGAGAAAGAAAGTGGAAAACCATCTAGGCAAAGCTATCATTAGTACACCCGACCGTGATCGAACCACGATTTATCCGTCATCGGCAGTCTAGTCTATTACGAAAGTAGCGCCTTATAACATGCGGCCACGGATTATCTAGTTAATGAATAAAAAAAAGGTGCTTGGTGAAGTTAATGAGTTAGTTATGTGATACCGAATTTAATTTTTTTTTAAAGTAGGATGCCTGGATTTTTTTAAATGTTTTGAGAAAACTATTCGAAAAAGTGTTAGACCTGTTTGAGTCTAAGAGGGAAGAGGGATAATGTAAGTATTTAATTTATATTTATGTTCATATACATCAGAATAGGTAAAGTATGAAGCTAAGTATTTAATGGGTAATGGTAGAGTTGTAGTAGATTTGACTCCATTTATATAATACGTATTGATTAGTGAAGGTAGAATTGGTAATAATGTGCGTGATCCACGCCACCCCTTAAAGCAATAGATAAGGTACGTCCATGACATAAGTTATACATTCCATTCCACATAGGATTGTTGGTAACTGACAGCTAGCATAAGTTACCAAATCTACTCTCCTGTATCCATTCGCCTAACTATATGATCTGCAATACCATGTGTTGAGCTGATATCAACTTTGATAATAAAAACTTTCACAACAAACGTCATTCAGTTATTTTCATGTGGATGTGATTACAAAATAAAAACTTTTATTTTGAAATTAATATTCCATATGACTCTTCATCTAAACTATAAAAACACATTTATTTATTTTGGTGGTTACAAAAAGATACAAGTGTGAATATAATACTTTTTAGTTTATTATTTCATTCTATAATATTTCTTGTTGCCACAGTAAGGAAATAGAAAATAGATTGGTTTTATATTTTTATTTTGATAAGTCGAAAAATCTGTTACACAGTAATCTTTAAGGAAGTATTGTTAGAAGCATTTATTTACTTTTGATTGAAAATATAGTATCACTAAAAAAATAATAGCTACTTATGCATTAATGACTTTCAACTAATGTTAGCAATAAACATCTTCTAATAGCTAGAACCACCCCTATTGTGCATAGACCTTTTTCGTTTGTGACGTCATGTAATTAGCATATTTCTTTAACTATAGTCATTTAAAATTCTAATCTTCCACTTTTAGTTATGCCTTGTATCAGTGGTACAGGAACGTTTTTATTGGGGTGGGAGGGTATAAATAATTTGCTTTCATTAGGGTTAACATTTTTAAGATTTAAAAAAAACAGGAAAATATAATACAGCTGTCTCTCGCGCTACGCGAGTGATTGTTATGATAAATAATCACATAGCCCGAAAACGCGTAAAGGGAATTGATTTTAACATCAGTGATATAGGGAAAAAGAAAAGAAAAACCCTAAACTTATAAATGAATGCAATTTTTATTAATTTATCCAACTAGTACAATACTATGGGTAACCAACACCTATTGTTAATCTTCAATCCCCTGAGATTTGTAAACGAATGTAATTTTTAATCACCTTATCTAATTCAATTTTACAGGTATGCTTACTTTCAATCTTCAATTTCATCATAAATTAATTGAATCTGGCCAATATGGATTATCACTCTCTTACTCTCTTGAAGGCCCTTGGATGATAGGCCCTTGCTCTCTTGAAGGCCCTTGGACGGTAGGTTCTTGCTCTCTTGAAGGCCTTGGACGGTAGGCTCTTGCTCTCTTGAAGGCCCTTGGACGGTACGCTCTTACTCTCTTGAAGGCTCCTGGATGGTAGGCTCTTGCTCTCTTGAAGGCCCTTGGATGGTAGGCTCTTGCTCTCTTGAAGGCCCTGGGATGGTAAGCTCTTGCTCTCTTGAAGGTCCTTGGATGGTAGGCTCTTGCTCTCTTGAAGGTCCTTGGATGGTAGGCTCTTGCTCTCTTGAAGGTCCTTGAATGGTAGGCTCTTGCTCTCTTGAAGGCTCTTGGATGGTAGGCTCTTGCTCTCTTGATAGGCCCTTGGATGGTAGGCTTTTGCTCTCTTAAAGGCCCTTGGATGGTAGGTTCTTGCTCTCTTGAAGGCCTTTGGATGGTAGGCTCTTGCTCTCTTGAAGGTCCTGGGATGGTAGGCTCTTACTCTCTTGAAGGCTCCTGGATGGTAAGTTCTTGCTCACTTGAAGGCCCTTGGATGATAGGCTCTTGCTCTCTTGAAGGCCCTGGGATGTTAAGCGCTTGCTGTCGTGATGGGCCTGGGTCGTTAGACTGACGACTTTCATTTATTTTAATGAAATGGTCAAGACTCAGCTGACGGGCAGCATTCTTCCTCTTTCTATAAAGCTATGTGTAGTAAGCCAAAGAACTTTGGATCTCTCTGGCAACTTTGGCGCTTCTATCCTTGTTAGGGTCATTCTCTTCAATGATTCTAATGAACTATCAATGTGCTTAAAAAAAATTCAGCAAAATTTTTGTTGTAAGTTGTTTGGTAGGTTCAACAATATAGGTCTGTTCCTCTTCATCCTTTATACCATTCTCAATTTCCAGAAGGACTTCATTGGTGAGTTCTGTGGATGGTATTGGAGCAATTCATCCACAATTTCCTGGTCTATGTCCTCAAATCCAACATATTGCTATGTCAACTATGTCATGTTTTGAATTGTAAAGCTCGTGTTCAGGCTCAAAATCATGAGAATCAGAAACTTCAGGCAAAATATTTTTCCAAACTCCCTTCATACAGGACTGTTTAACTTCTGCCCCTGCATCTCCAATGTTGTCAATACCACCCCCTAACACCAAACTGTAGAGTACAGATCATTGTCATCACTGGAATGTGCGCGCACAAAGTCACGCCACCACCGCACAGAGTGATTGCGAAATTACAACCGACCAAGCAAGTATATATTTTTTATTTTGTTTGAATCGAGCTATAGCGAAAACGCGAAAAGTGAGATCTCGTATAACAAGGGATACCTGTAAATAACGGTCCCATTGTATATTTTTCTCATTTATTTTAGTCATACCAAACATTAGCATTAATACACACAAAACAAATTAAGAAAAATTATATCTGATGCGGCTCAACTAAAAATTGTGAAACAATGAAAATTAAATAGGTCTCCATACACCTTTGCCCTATATTCGCTACTAGCTATAAAACCACTAACTATTTTTGCAATTTAAATTTTGTTGAATCTCTCAGGGTGTGGATTAAGCACACACAGGTGATTTAGTTTACGTTGACTCATCGTGGAGCAAAGATAGAGTTTTATTCGTATGAGCATTGAAAAACTTATTTCTGCAGTTGCTGATGTAGCTTGTATCACTATCAGAGTTTTCAAAATCTCTCCAGTGTGTACTTCAAGCACATTTTATTTTTATTGTGTTAACTTAGTGTGAACTTTGTATCTTGCTTCAACAAGATATTAACATTATCTCAATGTTTTACTATATTATTTTTAGGCGGGTAGAGGGGGTAACAATGATATTTTTTACTCCCTTCTTTGTTTTGGGGGGTAAAAGTTAATCCCGTACCCACGGTTCCTGCGTTATGCCTTGTATGAACGAAAATAATAATACAACATTAGTATTATAGGCCATCCAACAGGTCATTTAAAGGGGCAATAGGCGGGAATAATACCGGACAAACTGAAATTAATTATAATCTCTCTGACTGAGTATCAGTAAGCCCATACCAATTTTTCACTCCTTGACAGGCCCATCTTTGACCACCATCTTAAAACAGGGGACAAAAAAGTTACACATTCTTAAATATTTGTAAATATCTCGGTTAGTACCACCAACTTTAGAGTAAGATATGTTGTTATAAAAGTTAAAGATGGGTAAATTCTCTACAAAAAATGTTCTATACATTTTTGTCGTACGAATGCCTGTTTCTTAGTAATAGGCGGTCTAAATATTGAATTTTTGGACGTTTGACATAATTTTTTACTCTGGGAACTCTACAAAAACATAAATGCTTTTAAGAGTGTCAATATAAATTATTTATCAGGTAAACAGAAGAAAGGTCCAAGGGTGCTATTTAAAAGAACAGAAACTTGTCTAGAATTGTTTTGGATTTATATGTGTGACGGTTTTGCCACTGTACTCTTTAGTTGGCTAGACTCAGGAAATACTTAATCTCATTTCTTGTAAATGTGCAAAACGTTACAAAAGAGCTAGTATTTGTCGCAAATCTGGTTTGCATTACTATGCAATGTGTGGTTTGTGCCAGGGCAAATATTGTTTGATTATTGTGGACGTGGATGAATTAGAATAAGACGAGGAAATATATATTGAAATAGAATACGGTTTGGAATATTCCAACGTTCATCACCTAGATACGGAATATGAGACATGTTGTAGAGGGGTCAAGATGATATCGAGGCATATAATTATCAACCATCGACATCAAAAATAAAACTAATAAAATTTAATGAATCATTAACTTTAAAAGAAACGTAATATTAGCATTTTAAATTAAGCCTCTTGGGGATAGCACGTAAAAAAAAACACGCTGACTTCTATACCTCTAGGTGGTGTGGAAACGAGTACCTAGTAAACCATTAATGTTTTATTGAATTAAATTGATAAAAATCGTATATAGCACCAAAAATAACAAGTTGTGTACTTACCAACTGCATAGAATAATAAAATAGCAAACACCCAAAACTTCAATATTTCGTCCGCCTTATTACTCATCAATAGGCATTCGAACGACAAAAATATACAGAACAGTTTTTGTAGAAAATTTACCCACCTATAATGTTTATGGCCACATATTTTTCTCTAAAGTTGATACTAACCATGATATTTACAACTTTATTAAAAAATGTAGATTTTGGCCTTTTTATCAAGATGGCGGCCAAATCCGAGCCTGTCAGGGGGCGCAAAATTAGCATGTCTTTCTGACACTCAATCAAACAGATTAAAATTCATTCCAGCTTGTCCGGAATTATTCCCACTAACAATTTACTTGTCGATTAGCCTCTTATGTGTTTTAAATAATTCACATTCACATTGTTGAACACGTGGACTAAATGTCAGAATCATCTAGTCTGGCTATTTGTTGATGGGAGATTGAGAACATTTTTTCCCTTAATGATTCTCAACTAATATATGGGCATATTTTCAAAATATTGTACATTCTACATCCCTACAGCATTATTGTAATTATAATTCGTATATCCTGGAAGCCATAGAGTAAGTATTTTCAGTAAACATTGTATGTAAATAAAATTGTTTACATTGCTAATTGAGTAATATTTTTGAAATCTAATTGAATCAAAATGATACCTACAAAATTAAATATTGAATACAATTTAAAATCAACCGCATACGCTTATTTTTCTTATTCATCCTAAAAATACAGAAAATTGTTTTTGATTTATTTATTTAAGACAAATCAATAATTTTCACACCTTGATAGGCCTCGTTAACGTCAATTTTGTTACCGGGTATTTGTAATTATTCCAATCATTTGTTTACAGATCTTGTTAAAGCTCCATTTAGTTACCAGGTAGCTGTAATTATTCAAATTGTGCAACAGCATGCAGTAATTATAACTTAATACCACGATAAGTCAAACATGCATCACAGTTGGGCGTTGATTCGGTTGACACGGATGCCAGCTGTCAAATAGTCACTCATCTGTCAGGTCTCACCTACTATTACTAGAGTTTCGAAAGCACACATAGAGCCATAAATTAACTTTAAATTTAAGACATTCTCTTTATGTTAAACCTAATCGTTTTATAAGAGTTATATTAAATCTAAGATGAGAAAGAGGGAGGAAGAATTCCCTCGATATTTATATTTTGATAAACCGTTTAGACGACGTTTTGCGTAAATTCCTTTTTAATAATAGCACCGCGTCTTACTAACCGTTCGGGTTATACGCTTAAGGTTCGGCCGAAGGGAGTGCAAGTATTTTTCAGTTTTCATAGAATATAAATTTGTTGGCCAAAATAAATCAAATATTTCTCCAGTAGCAGCATAGAGTTTAGTTTTCTGCACATTCTAATATCAACAGATCTTGAATATCTGTCAAGGGTGTCCTGGAATGTTGTCAAAACTTTTTCTCTTTATTTAAAATATTTTGACAACATTCCAGGACACCTTTACAGATATTCAAGATCTGTTGATATTAGAATGTGCAGAAAACTAAATTTTACATTGCTACTGGAGAAATATTTGATTTATTTTGGTCAAAAAAATGTAATGCTATAAAAACTGTAAAATTACTCGTGCGCCCTTCTGCCGCACCTTAAGTACTAATTACGCTAATGGGTTAGAAATTGGAAAGGTTGAATTTAGAGGAAGTGAACCCATATTTATGTGGAAGGAGAGTGGAAAACCATTTAGGGAAAACCACCCTCAGTTCAACCGACCGAGACTAGAACCTCGATCTTCCCATCCTTGGCAGTCTGGCTGAACACGAAACTAGCGCGTTAGCTAACTACGCCACCTAGGCTGGTTAGTTTTAATATTTTTTAGGTAGACAACTAAGTGAAAAAACATTTAAGTTATGAAAACTATGTTATATAGAGTATATTATTAAATACAATATACAATTTGAATGTGCATTCATGAAATTGAGTACTATGATTCAGGATGTAGCTAAGGAAAATCAATTTAAATCATTAAACCGGAGAGAAGGGAGTTAGCAAAGACAAAATAAATTTGTTTTCAGATTATATTTACGTAGTACATTACTTACCGACCTCATAAATATTTGAAAACCATAATATGTTTAAATAAGTTTGAAACTTTGATTTTTCTTGGTTGTTATCGATTAATGTCTACCCTAAGTTCCTTCAATGAATTCCATTAGTGATCTATTTTGTAACAGAGTAAACTTTGTTTAAATGTTGGTAGTGCTATAGTGTGGATAGAGAAGGGGAAAATAAAGAGAGTTTTTACTACACTGGTTAAAATACGGTGAGCCAATCACTGGTTTAAAATACTTCATAAACACTATCAGAGATAGGCCTATAAATATATATTAATACTATTTATATAAAAAAGGAGAATTTTTTTTTGATCCAAATTTTAGTACCCAACAATACTACCTATATTTAATTACAATAATGGGCTAGGAGAGAATAACTAAGATTTTAGTGTAGATACACCTGCATTTTCGTACAAAGAGGGTGGGAAACGATTTAAGAAAAACCAACTCAGTACACAGAAATATTCGAACCCCGATATCCTCACCATCGGAAAACTAACCTAGATGACCTTGTAGTTTAGTTTGTGTGCCCACTGATGCGGGTAATAGTTTAATTCTTTGATTAAAATATCTATGACCTTTTTTCAAGGATTAAATAGCATTTTTAATACTGAATTACTACTAAAATAAGTATAGATAATTAAAACTTTACTCGCTCTAATATTGTTTAGCAACATTTTTTATTGGGGTGGTTAAGGTGGTCTCACTTATTAAATAATAACTTACAAATTGACAACTCTCTTTAAGGAAAACCTTTTTTTTTTGCTTTCTGAGGTATTTTGATATATTTGGAAGAAATCGGATGGAAACATATAAAAATGGGACGAACACTATATGAATTTTACAATAATAAGAAGAATACAGTTCACACCTTACATTGCTACCACTGGACCAAGAGGTATCAACTGCCTCTTGAAGAAAATTGATCGTTACCGCCCAATCCCCCGACCTAGGTTTCATTCTATCGGAACTCATCAGGAGGGAGTGTGAAACGCGCAACTCAATTTCCTAAGAGAGTAAATAAAAAAAAACCAAAAGGGAGAAAAAATAAAATGATAAAATGCTTTAAGATACTTAGATAGGAACGTGAAAAAGGAACGGATAAAATCTAGGACAAACAGGAAACGATTTTCTTCAAGAGGTATCCATAACCTCTTTATCCATTGGTAGCAATGTAAAGTGTGAACTGTGCTATTTTCATTGTGAAAACCATATTATGTTCGTCCCCTTTTATACATTTCTAACAACCTTTCCTGTACATGTTTTCAAAAATAACAAACTAACAACTC
Source organism: Timema douglasi (assembly GCA_901482245.1). Lineage (NCBI taxonomy): Eukaryota > Metazoa > Arthropoda > Insecta > Phasmatodea > Timematidae > Timema > Timema douglasi. The sequence goes on along the minus strand of CABEEJ010004732.1, from coordinate 36,110 downwards.
TATAAAAGACAAATCACTCATGCCCTCAACTGTTAATCCATCTGCGTTGGAATAGGACGCATCAATGTTGAAAATGATAAATAATTCGATCGTGCAAGGAATCAAACACGGTAGCCTTAATGCAATGCAATATTGATTAAGCTAAGGAGTCGGACTCTCATAATTATTATTTTAGAATTTAATGTAAGGTAACATATATATATGCATTTGTGTTTGAAAATTCTATTTAACATCCCAATAACCTGTCGCTTATAATTATGTGTGTGGGAAGTGGGGAAATATGGGGTGGGGAGATGTGTTTTATAATACAACAAAATAAATCCATCAATACGTAAATATGGTTTAACACAACATTTGAATAGTAGATAGAAGAGTACATTTTTTCTTAATCTTAGTAACTCATCCACGTAGACGGATAGGATGTTAAGCATGAGTTTGTGATCTAAAGGAAATTCACATTTTACTACGTGACTTATAGATTGTACTCAATACTCTCCAATTAAACAATACACATTTTAATTGTAAAAATTGTTGCGAGGATAAAGTGTTCTAAGATGTTATAATTGCAATAGATTTGGTCACAATTGACGGAAAAATTGAGATTAAATTCCAGTCGGGTGTATGGGGATAGTTTACCTGTGTGATTTTACCGTATCTTTGTATCTCCTCTAAGTTGGGTAAATAATTTAGTCTAAGATACTCTCCTTAGTCATACCTTTTAGAAAAATTGTTTTTTTTATGTGTAAAACATATAACTAAATAAATGGTATGACCCAATTGTACGAACTTTCTATTATAGTCTAGCTTCGATAAACATTTTCAAAAAGTTTTCAGTAAACTATCTTAAAGTAAGGATTCATCAGAAAAACAAACATGTTATTGTGTTAATACAATAAACACTCTTCATATTATATATAAATAAAAATTGTTCAAAACACTTCTAAAAAAATTTAATTTAAAAATCCATTATTTATAATCTACCCTAAAATTATTTATAAATACAGTATCCATAAAACTATTTTTTTTTGTCATGAAAAAGATTTCACAAATACACATTTTGAACTGAATCTTAAAGGATTTGTTCGAGAAATTTCAAATTTTCTTTAATTAGTCATATGTAAATAAACCTCAGATTAATTTGTGTCATAAAAAATAAACGTACATTATTATGTAGCACTTGGAATTATCCCCGATTCCTATTCTAAATCAAATCTTTAGAGCTTTAAAATAATCAATTTTTTTAGAAATCATTCATCAGCAAACAACTATTATTATTATTATTATTATTATTATTAGCATTATTAATATTAGCACCTCGTATTACTACCCGTTCGGGTTATACGCACTTACGCTAATGTGTAATAATGGTAGGGTGATTGTGAGATGAAATAGAGGACCTACAGTTTAACGTGGGATCCGAACCACGGAGGAGGCCTGGCATTCCACACATTCACAAGTTGTGATTAATACACGTCTTGTCAGAGGGGAAGGAAGAGTTTGGCAATCAGATAAATCTTTGCCGGTGTCGAGGATTGAATCCTAGACCCCAACATAGAAGTCTGACACCTTACCCCTAGACCGCCAGATCACCTAATAAACAATTATCATTTCTTATTGGTTTGTAAAAACACTTATTTAAAACTATTTATAAAGTAAAAAATCTACTAAATGCTCATTACTAACCAAATTTTTAGAGCATTTTTTAAATATTTCAAATTTAAAAAAAATCATCTGTAAGCTATCCTTTAAAAAGTACACCCCACCTCCACCCCCACCCACACACACACAAGTGTAAATACTTATTTGCCATGTCAAATACTCTTTAGATAAACAATTATACAAAATTGTTGGAGTATTTTTCTAAATATTTGTAATTTTCTAAAATGCCTCATCAGCAAACTCTCCATAATAATTTAAGGGCTAGGCTCAAATTAAAAAATCTTCATGTAACATCTAAATATCATTTCAATAAAATCCATCTGACCTGGCGGTCTAGGGGTAAGGTGTCAGACTTCTATGCAGGTGGCCGGTGTTCAATCCTCGGTCCCGGCAAAAATTTATCTGATTACCAAACCCTTCCTTCACCTCTGACAAGACATCTTGTGAATGTGAGGAATGCCAGGCCTACACCGTGGTTCGGATTCCACGTTAAACTGTAGGTTCTTCATTTAATCTCACAATCACCCTACCATTACACATTAGCTTAAGTGCGTATAACCCGAACGGTTAGTAAGACGCGGTGCTAATAATAATAATAATAATAATAATAATAATAATAATAAAATCCATCAAACCGTTTTGGATATAAGTTCTGGGCCAGTCAATGTTTTAAAATACACTTTTTTTTGTTTGTTTCGGAATCACATAAAACGTAATGAGACATAATATGGAAGTCGAAAATTTTTAACGATTACCATAGTTTCCTGTTTACATGATAAAGTAGAAAGAGGAATTTTAGAAATGGTTATTTTTCACTGTTCTCATAATATATTAAAATTGATATAAGTTTTTTTAAATGTTTCAACCAAAATATGTATGTATAAATTTTATGGATGCTTCATACAAAAATAAAAATAAAATACAAATTGAAATGACTTTGCTTTGGCCACAAATTTAATTTTAAATTTTCGTTTTTCTCGTGTATCAAGGAGTTGCTGGCTGATGAGGCATTGAAGTTTTCTGGCAAATATATTCATACATGGTTGTTCATTAATAAAGATGTGCGTGTCTTTGTAAGTAGAAATTTTAGAAGCGAGTTTGTATATTTTATATTGTGTTAGGCAAGTCACGTGTTCTAAAAGGATTAATTTATTTCTGAATAATTCGCCATAGGATAAAGTACAGTAATTTCATTAGTTTTAATTTAAAACCAGCTAGCCAATGGAGGACTTTTGTGTTTCTTTGAGGATATATTTTATTGCTATTATGAATAAAGTACAATAATTTCATTAGTTTTAATTTAAAACCAGCTAGTCATTGGAGGACTCTAGTTTTTTTTAATGTCCATTTACAGTGAGTTGGAGTATTTGTGTTTCTTTGAGGATAATTTTTATTGCTATTATGAATATGTTAAATTTATTTCTAAATTCCTATTTGTGTATTTTAAGCATTATCTCTAAACATACATATTATATTAGCACATAACTTAGTCTTATAAACTAACATAGAGGCTAGAGCAGTTTGCCTATTACTAGACACCCAGTACTAGGGTTTGGATACTCCCTAATGGTTCAGCAGGACGAGAACTTAATCCAATAATACATATTTATATCAGCATCGCCTGTAACCGAACCAGGGTTCCCTGGACTGAGGTTTACTATTTTCACCATATAACAATGGGTTAACTTGATAGATAGTGAAAAATACAATCACATTCTGTTCAAAAATTAAATGTTTTTATTTATTGAAAGAATAATTATTAAAAAATAATTAGGAAATTGTTTATTGATCGTCTAAATTTATCAAAAGCGAACAATTGTTTCAAATGCGTTCTAACTCTGTAGGATCCCTTATTATTTTTGTTATTTTTTAACAATCTATCTTTGTTTTATTTACGTGAGGTTTTTTATTTTCTAAATAAAGTTCAGTATTGGTGTGTGTGTTTTTTACGATACTTTCAACGGAGTTCGGGGTGTCTCGAATGATCTCAACCAACCCCTCAAGAGGTAATAGTAGCAAAGGGCTGTGACCCAGGGCGTGGGGCTGGAGGGTAGAGGTCAGGTCTAGTGGCTCGTGTGGGTGCAGAAGAGTGGTTTGAGGGAAGGGGGACAGAGAAGTGCCCTCAGGAGGCAAATGAGCACTCTCTCGCTTTGCTTCACAAAGTGTTGTTGAGTGCCTTCTGTGGCATGCACTTAACCTACGACACCGACAAGCAATGCAATTTAACACACGCCCCTTTTCTATGAGTGGAGTACATTCAGGGTTGAAACAAGTAATTTACTATTAGTAAATTTAATGGGAAATTTCCAAAGACATTATGTAAGTACACTCTTAACAATAGCCTACCTGCTTCGATGACCTCATGGTCTAAGGCATCACTCTCGTGTTCGACTAAACTGTCGATGACAGGGAGCTCAGGGTTTTAATCCTGATCGGTTGTACTGAGAGGGGTTTTCTAAAATGGTTTTACACTCCACCTTCATGCAAATACGAGTACCCTTATTCTAAATTCAACCTTTCTTATCTCTAACTCATTAGCGTAATTAGTAAATAAGCGTGTAACCTGAACAAGTAGTAAGAGGTAGTGTAACGTGTTAAATAACCCGTTGACACACTCAAAATACCATATATATATATATATATAATATGATTGACACTATTAATACAAGAACTAATAAATTCTAATAATGTGTGGCATATATATACTCACGGTGAAATCATGTTGCTTGAAACGCTTAACTTGAGGAAAGTGCTCCAGCTGACGGTTCTACACTGCTTAGAGGAGCTACAACCAACGAACATCTTACACCTTGGCCGTACGTAGATAAAATGAGTGGTTTCCGTCTGCTAGCGCTAGTTGTCATTTGGCTAATTTTTAGGAAACTACCCCCCTCCCCCTTTTTCCTTGTAAATGTACCTTCCCGAATACGTCAGTCCACCTTGTATAAACAACCATCCCTCGCTTCACATTTTGTATTCTATTGTAACGATACGTCGGAGGAACAGCCTGTAGTGAACCAAGGATCAGCGAACTAAGCAACCGGCGATAACGATGTGTGAGGCATCAGTCTCTCCTCCTCACCGCAGATGTAGCAACGTCTGTCACGATGAGTATTTGAATTAGTATTATTTGTTAGGGTCGTCGTGCTCTAATATGTTTGTATGTCCATAAGACATGATTTTGTATGTCAGAGTTTCTGACTTGTTTTTCTATTACCATAAGGCATAGTTTTGATTGTTAGAGTTCTTGCTATATTTTTTTATGTCCGTAAGACATGGTCGTAAATACCTGGTCCGTACCTAGATGCCCTACACTGTATGGTCATGCTTCGGCTAACTTAATGCTTACGACTTGAAAATGGAGCAAATCAGGTTATCTATCGCTCTGTTCCATGACCTAGTTGGGTCTTTGACTGATACCAAACCAGTCTCTAGTATTTCTAATAGTGTACCTTTCTACGGTGATCAACCGGTGGGTGTGCTACTAGTCTAGAGTAGTGGCACGCGTGGTATAGTTCATTTGGTTCGGCTCCCTTCAGGATCCATTTGTATTTGTTAATGTTTAACTGTTTGCACTAGATATAGTGTGTCAAGATATGGGTAGAATGTTAAACATACAATTGAATGACCAGGCAGTACTAATGAGGAATAGACCGGTCATAGTATCTTAACAGCCTAGATTTCTGGTAGCTCTCCATTAACTATTTGTAAACCTATAGTTCCTTTACTAGGGGCGTATTCTTTGTATCTCATAATTGGCGTCACGGTGCCCAGGCGTAAGGTACCTGCCCGACGTACGGCGGTAGGGACGCTCTCTGGGCCCGCGCACGCTTCATATAAGTGTGCATTAGACTGTCTTTGCCACCTCCCGGTACTGACAAGTCTCCGAAAATCCGGTCGGGGCGCCTCCTTGGGGCGGCCCTGGGCAATGTGTCCGTACAGTGGAGTGCGGGCATAGCTAAGACCCCGACAGGTCATCTGTATGTGAGGAGCGGGGCTCCTGGACATGCACTAAGAGGTTGGTGGTGCGTACCCGCGATGCGGGGATAGCTGGTCAGGACACCTCCACGAGGTCCCCGCTGGGAACTCCGGATGGTTAGTCTCGGAGATAAGGCGTTGAAGGGGCAGAAGGCCAAGTTTGAGGTAGTAAGAAAGAAAAGTTGGGGGAGAAAGAGAAAAGGAGGAGGCAACTGTCCGGAGGCTGAGTTTCTGACCCCCTCGTGAATGGGCGATCCCTAGGAGGAGCCACTCCTACCCTCATCCGATCCCAGTGAGGGGAGGGGGGGGGATTTGCCCAAGTGACCCAAGGCCACAGAGAAGGCCTTGTCTGTTCCCAAGGCAGGTCTGGCATGGGAGGGCCGGCCTGGATTTTTCGGGTGCCCGAGTAAACCGCAATAGCACTCATGGACCTCGGTCTATGTCCGACGAAAAGGTTCCGGCCCGATGGTAACAGTGGTTGCACTGTAAATGGCCACAGAGCCCAGGGATGGTGTGGCTAGAAAGCCCCCTTCGAGGGGGGGGTCTTGAAAGAGGCTGGAGCTTGATGGAAGAATGTATCTCATCATTCACTATGAAGTTAGCTCATGCTAGCTAGCTCATTTAACTACCAACGTAGTAACTCTTTAAAATAGGACTTTCTAGAGTTAGGTATTGTCAACTGTAATTTTATAAAATGTGTAGTTTAAAGTTCGACAGACATCACTCGCGGTGAATTCAAACACATTCCCTTTTTAATTACACATTAATCATATCCCATTAGCGTAATTAATACATATTCATACAACCTGAACGAATGGGAAACGTGGTAAGGAAATTATTATTATTATGATGATTATTATTATTAGTTTCAAAATAAAAGCTATCACAGGTGGTATAAATAAAGAAATAATCCTAAAAACGAATGAGAGGGGTTGGAAAATACAGGGAAGATAAAGTAATTAAAATAAATGGTACAGAACACCGCACGGACTCTCTTTCTATATTGTTTAAAAATGGTGATATTTACTCAAAATTCGTAATATATGTGAAAAAAAAAAATACACTAGCAAACCTAAACATAAATTGCGCTTTACTTAACAATACTTGACCAATAAAAAAAATTAAATATTGATTATTGAGTCTAAAATGAAGGAGATAAATCATAGTTGCACACATATATCCACTAAGAGGTTAAAGGAAAAATAACAACTTTTTGAAATGCTTACTTATATGTAATTACTTTATGGTATTAGAGATTTACTGCGTTAAAACATAGGTAGTATCTCTGTACAACTAAAGCTCACAAAATTGTATTGATATACTTGATAATATCTCAAACTATTGGTTTTATAATAATATATTTCAAATAAAAGTTTTTATGTTTCTAATAGTGCTACAATTTTGTAATGATAAGTTATTTAGTAAATCATATAGTTGCGCAGATATGGGAATTTCCGATTTTGTAAAGTATCCTAAAAGTTATTTTATTTTGTTTGTAATCTTTTTTTTATTATTATTTAGCACCGGGTCTTACTACCCGTTCGGGTTATACGCTTTAAGTACTAATTACGCTAATGGATTAGGAATTTATAAAGTTGAATTAGAGGAAGTGAACCCGCATTTGCGTGTAGGGGGAGTGTAAAACAATTTAGGAAATACCACCCCCAGTTCACCCGACCGAGAGTCGAACCTTGATATCCCCGTCCTCAGCGGATGAACTCAAAATGACTAGTGCGTCAGCCAACTCCGCCACCGAGGCGGTTAGTTTGTAATCTTAATCAACGCCTAGATAAGAATTTTATTCTAAATCTCTAGAGCCGATTATTAGAAAAACGAGTTCTTGTTTTGCCCTTTATTAAATTACTCTTGATTTTATGGTTAAGCAGACACACAGACAGGTGCCATTGCAAAATAAATATATATATATATGTATATATATATATATATATATTCGTATATATATATATTCGTATATATATATATATTCGTATATATATATATATTCGTATATATATATATACGTATATATATATATATATATTCGTATAGCTTGAAATCTAATGTTTTTATAAAATTATGTTTCAAATAAAAAATGTTTATTATAAATAGATCTACATATTTGCAATGATAAATAATTTCCTATTTCAAATCCTTAGGTAGATATGACTAAAAAAAAATGAAAAATTATGCAACAGAGTGGAACCCTTAAAGTCATTTTGACGAAAAATTGGAAGAAGTCTTTTTATTTGTAATGTTGATAAATGTTTATAAATAAAATTTAATCAAAATCGTTTGCGCCGATTTTGACCAAATCTATTTTTTTCTCTTTTCGTCCTTCAGTAAACTACCCTTAATTTTAGGCTTAGATATCCAATTCCAAAAAATCATTTGGGGAAACCATATGAAAACCTTAGATATTAAGTTTTAGCCCGATCGGAAAAATAATTTAAGCTCTACTTAAAGGGACAACCAGATGGACAGACAGATAGACGGAAATTCAAAAACCACTTTTTCAGATTGGGGGTGAGAGGGAAGGTGGAGGAAGGTCTTGAAACGTCGAAATTCATCAAAATGTTGAGTTCGGTTTCTACCTACAAGGTACCGTAGCGAGGAAGTAAAATATAGCTCAGTGATTATGAAAAATTTGATACAGTGAACTAACATTGGAAATGAGAATGTAAAGATTAAAGCTTTCCTCCAAGGGAAATATTCAAATGGCTAAGTAGCTCAACTGACACTAAACGATCAATTATGTCACCAAAATTTAATTAAAAAGGCACCATTTAAAAAAGTATGTGAACTTACTGATGGTCTTTCTTACCATTCAGCCAATACATTCCTTAAAAGTGGTTTACTGAATACTTTTAAAATTATAGGCTATTTCTCATTTTTTAACATTTTGTAAACATTAATTATTTGAGAAATTTTTAAATGTGAAATTTAAATTTAATGTCATGAATAAAATTGTTTATAGATTTTTAGAAGTAGTCTTAAATTTTTTCTTTATGGTGATTTTTACTTTCTCGCTATCTTACAAGCAGAGAAAGTATTGTGATTTCCAAAAAATTGAGATTTTCATGACCCCCCGAATCCGAAACCGTTGTTTTTGAATTTCCATTTGCCTGTCTGTCTGTACCTCGGACTTGAGCCTAAACTATTTTACCGATTGGGCTAAAACTTGGTATCTATGGTTTACATAAGATTGTCCCGAGATGTTTTAGGAATTGGATATCTAACCCTAGAATTAAAGGTAGCTTACTGAAGGGCAATAAGAGAAAAAATCAATTTTCTTAAAATCGGATCTAATGATTTTGATTCAATATAATTTCTAAGCACTGAACCACACTATAAACAAAATGGCTACTATTATTTTTTCTGCAAAATGACTTTACGAGTTCCGGTCTAAAGCGTAAATTCTTTTTTTTTTTATCACATCCTCGAAATTATTTGAGGTATGAATTTACTATTCATAAAGTGTTTTTATAAGGCCATCTGTGTGACTTTTTAACCATAACATTAAGAGTAGTTTAGTAAAGAACGAAAAGAGAAAAAAAATATTTTCTCAAAATTGGTTCTAATGATTTCCAGGCGTTGATTAAGATTATAAAAAAATGACTATTTTTATTTTCATATGCAATTAAATTTTAGGGTATTTTATATAAGCGGATATATCCTTATCTCCGCGACTATTTAAGATACTAAATAACTTTCCATTTCAAAATTGTAGTACCTACCTACCATTGAATATAAAAAAACTTGTATTTGAAATATATATTTATAAAACCAATAGTTTCGGAGATATTGGCAAATATATTAATACAATTTTGTTAGCTTTAGTTGTACAGAGAAACCACTTACATTTTAATATAATTATCTAATGCTATATAGTAAGAAATAAGCAAGTCTTTCAAAAAGTGAATGTTCTTTTTGTTTTAACCTCTTAGGAGAAATCTTTGTACAGCAATAATCTATCATCATCATTTTAGACTCAATAGTCAGTATTTACCTTTTTTCATTGGTCCAAATCTATAGATGACGAATTTAATAAAAATTCTATAACCATAAGATGTGCAATTCCTAATAAAATATCGAAAATTTTAACTGGAAGTCGAAATTTTAATAGGAGGTATTGACCCTTGTGTACCCAATATCGATCTTTTTTTAATTTATTTTTTGTCCAACTAGACTACTGAGGACTTTAATTACTTAAAAGTAAAATAATGAATTTGAATAAAGGAATAAAAAAAATTTAAGCAATTTTTTCTCGGTTTTGATATTGTATATTATTTTGTTTCATATATAATACGAGTTTTGAGTAAATATCTTCATCTTAAAATAATGGAGTGAGAAAGTCCGTGAGGAGTTCCGTAACATTTATTTTAATTTAGATTTATTTATATATTTGGGGATAGAACCATTGTTGGAAAAATAATCTTAAAAACTAATACTGTACAATTATAAACTATTTTCTTTGTAGGTCCCACCCTCCACACACTCACATTAATTTATTGTTAATGAATTACAGTCTTTAACATAATAATACGTTACTTTAATATAGTTATGTAATCGCGAGAAAGAAAGAATTAATTTTAAGTTTTATAGTTTGTTATGCATAAAGGTAATGTGAAAACATAAACGTGAAGAGCCAGTTTTATAGAGAACAGAGCGTACTAAGACTCTAGTAAAGTGCGTTTATCACCACTCCAGCAGAACACTCTAGTGAAGGAGCTTAGAACTTGGCCCTCTCATCAGCTCTACTTGATTTTTTTTAAATACAAAATTACAGTTAAAATTTTGAAAATAGCAATGATTTAGTTAAATATATCATTCCCTTTATGAACATTCACGCCAAATGGGTTTGTTAATCATAAAATAAAAAGCGTGTATTTCGCTAATATCTAGAAATAATAATTAAAATTTGTGAACCACATTTATTATATTACTATTTAAAAACTATTTCTCTTTTTTACTATTCACTCTACTCTATAGCACGTTGATCACTTGGAATACCTTTTATCTATATAAATCCCTATGAAAATACGATATTATTAATTCGGTGTTTAAAAATGTAAACAAAATATTTTTTAATAATCTAGTTTTTGTGAAACTCGCATCGTCGGGCGCGTGGAATAAATGTCAGACTGAGTTAGTTTATTAAAAGTTAAGACTTAGAGATATTGTTGACACGGTTGAACATTTGGAAAGAATAAGTTTTTAAACAATAAATAGATTTATTAAATAAATCAGATGTAACAAAAATTAAGAATTTACATTAATATATTAAAGTAATGCATTGGAAGTTTGCTTCAAACGATTAGGCTTGAGAATAATGAAGTATTGACAGTAGCTACACAGGGCAGTGCAGTCGCCAGGCCACAGGTTGAAGTATTTCTAAAAAAGGAGAACAATCATATAATTACTAACAAAGATAGTGAACAAGATATGCATGTAACTTTTGAACAGTTTTGCTTGATTGGGCTTTCATAATAATATCCATTAAACATTTAGGATAATCAGGAATATCTGTTTTTAACAGCAGTAGATGGCTATGAAACAGGTATCAACAATAAGGTACTATGGCCGGTCATATTCCCCTTTGGTACCTCCAGAGCCTTCAATAGCACATAAAGTTATAATAGCAAGTACATCGAGAGCAACTCGAACAATGGGAGTCAATTAAAAGGCAAAATAAAAAGGGTATTATTTTCTCGAACCCCACTATGACTCTAGAGCAGTTCCCTGGGTTGCGCACCCAAACTAATACAGTACGTGAAGCGTAACTACTTGACCAACCCAAAATATTGATATCAATTAACTGAACTGTAATAAGAAAAAGTAAACAGACAACCTGGTGGTAAATTGAACTGATGCTCACGACGTACAAGACGTCATGATAAAACTTTGACTCAAAAAGATTAATGAAATTTGTGGAAGTTTTTATAAGTCAAAAACTAAGACATTATAACTTTCTAAGCCAGAGGCTCATAATGTAAAGACATTATTATAAGGACACATAAAAAGTGGCCAGGACTTGACTTACTAAGTCACTAGAACCGGACTTGTCCTTCAGACTACAAGACACAATGTTTAAAGAATCAACTGAAAGATTCCCCATCTTGAAATTAACCAAACTTTAAATGGATTAACTATCCATATAACATCATTTTAAAACAAAATAAGCTTCTTCAGAAAAAATATTAAATTTAAATCTAGAACTACATTGTCTAGTTTTTCAAACAAAAAAACTAGACCCCAAGTCTTAAGGACTTGACGACGGCAGCAGGATACTTAAATACCCTAGGCATGACGTCCTAGCCAGCGAGGTGGTGTATCTGACGACCCAAGCTCCATGGATGTCGCTCTTCTTCATTACAGATGGTGTAGAGTTTCCTCCTTTGACGCTCGGCGCTGTAGAACGGGTCTGTACCTTGAAACTGTAAGCAGCTCTTTATATAGTCTCAACCTGATATGAAAGTAATAAAGTAGAGAGAGTGATAAATTTAGAAATGTAGACAAGGAGAAGGACGGACGAAGGCGGGGAGAAAAGAGAAAGAGAAATTAACAAAAGAAAACCACTTGAAGGGAAAAAAGGGAGGGGGGGCAAGTTCCCCCGGCTCACCGTTAGAGTTCCATGAGCAGTAGGTCACTGTGTCGACGACCGTATACATTTTTTCTCTTCAATAGATCTAGTGATAATAGCACGTGAGCACGTGTGGCAGCCATTATTGAACAATTGTGTGTTTCAAATTAGTGGCCCCATGAATCGAATAACATTTTGAACGGGTGAGTGGATATCAAGGCATCTTATATTTAAATATCTCTGGTGTGATTATATTATTTAGGATCAGTTAATTGTTTTATGAGAATTTGTGACATAGATGTATGTTACTATATTTTTCTGTAGACAGCATGACAAGCGTATATAAGTTTATCCGACATCATCCAACGGGAAAGGGTATGCGTTAAGGTATTTTATTCATAACTATGATAATATTAATCTTCTTGTTTGATATCTAGCACAGTATTTATAAAAGGACAATATTTTTCACCAACCACGTTTTCGAATGTAGGGAGATACGTAATTTTATTAAACTGCATCTAGTCAGAGAAAATAAACTTCGAGGTAGATTCAATTAATATAGTTTCTTTCTTGCATAAATTATAAAAATGTTGTTTTTTAATTGTAGCTGTCCAATCTGTCTGATTGACATGCTACATTGTTAAAAAATAAATACATAAAATTGATTAATAAATTAGTTAAGCAAGTTAGTGTAATCAGTTGAAATTGTAGATCGAAATGTATAATTAGGTTTAATTATGATAAAAACATATCGTCAAATTATGAAAATTAAACATAAAATGAATAATTCATCATCAATTTTGTTATATATATAAGGTGATAATTTGTCTAAAATACATGAAAACACGTTAAAAGGTTGTTGTAAAAGTTACAGATAACAAAGTATGTTGAGCAAAACAATGTTCAAGTTCAAAATTTGAAAAAGTTGAAAAATTCAATTATGAAATTTAAGTTAAGAGGTAACATCTGTAAAATAGTTTATAACAAAATAATTGAGAATTGCCTTACAACGACTTGAGAAAATACTATTTATGATGAAACAATGTTTTAAAATTTGAATAAAGTTTGGATTAAAGTTAACAAGTACAAAATTTAATTTATAGGTTAACAAATGTGAAACTAGTTTAAATGAAGTAGAGAATGTAGTATAATATTCCAAGCCTTATCTGTTTCTTGACCCATTAATCCTTGTGCATTTCCGACATCTTTTCAAATTAAAATCCCGAACTTGCCTCGAGGTATGACCATTTAACATTTAAATATCATGTTTGAACTAAATCCATCAAACCGTTTTCTCTGTAGCCCTAGAAACAGATATAATTGAACGGTACAGGGGAAAAGAGGTAAGGTCACATTAAATAAAATTTCCAGAATTACATATTTTATATCTCAAACCCCATAAGTATCTCAGTAATTACTTTAAAAAAAATTGCAGATACTTCTTTTATTAATAATCTAAATTGCATTAGAAAGCTATCATCATTCTCCAACAGATGGCAACTCGAATTCTATTCGAGTTGAAATTTGGCTTTCCCTCTTTTCCCCTGTATCCTTCAATTGTAAAACCATTTATATGTATATCGATAAAACACGCTACTTTTGCAGTCGGCTAGACTGACTATACGGGAAGATTGAGGTTCGAATTTAGGTCGGGTCTACTGAGTTTTTTTCCCCAAAAAAATAGTTTTCCACTCTCCTTTCGTGCAAATGCAAGTACACTTCATTAATATAAACGTCCTATTCTCTAAAACCACTAGTGTATCTAGTATGTAGGCGTATAACCCGAACGGGTAGAAAGAACTGGTGCTAACAAATTTGTAAAATCCGCTTCTTTTTTTTAGTTAAATTCACATAAAACTGTAAGTTTTATAGTAAAAATAATAATCCCTCAAGGTCAAAATTTTCACTATTTTACTATTTTCCATTTGTGTGAAGGTAAAGCAAAATATTCATCTAAAGGAGCCGTCAAAAGAAGGCACCATGATAGTTTCTCGCAGCCATAAATTTTTCCGTTGAAATTGCAGTTCATTTATGTATATTCTATATAATTAAAACTTGAAGTGGCTCCTTTATAAAATGATTCATGTAGTTTTACCCAAAGAATGTTCATCTTCTTTTTTTTTAAATAAACAAGTATGTACCACAAAATTTCAAATTTCAAAAATATTTAAAGGGGAAGCTATAATTTCATAAAAACGACTATATCTTTTGAAAGAATGATCATCTACTTCTTTATCCAAGTGGTTTCTTATTTGTTCTCACTAGTTGAGCCTGTTCCGCCACTTAATTGAATAAAACAATTTTAATTTTATGTTTTAAATGAAATTGTATTTATCAAATGTTATATGAGTCTACAGTTCTTAAATCCAAAAGCTACAGTTCAGATAAATATCATTTTATCGTTGTCAAATTGACTCATAATGCGTCAACGTACCAGCTAGTTGTTTATTAACACGATTTAATATCAGTGTTAACCTCACACTCCCTTCAAGCTAATGTAACTAGATGATAAAAAATGTGACCAACATATGTTTTAAATTTTTTTTTTATCATGTATAAAACTCTGGGTGGAATGAAAATCCCATTTTACAGCTTTAAAAGTTGTCCATTTTGAACATCTTTGATCCAAGTTTTAAATTGAAAAGCATAATTAATTTTTTGAATCTTATAATGCATAAGCTTATTATGTAGCTCTGTGAACAAACCTGACACCCTCTGATGTTGTTTAACGCTTCGAACATCAAAGATGAAATAAATATATTTTAATAAATGTTTAAAGGTATTCAAACCGAACTAGTTAGTCCCTTTAATGATGAAACTAAAAAATAAAACGCGACGTTTCAAATAAGTAAGTCATCCAGCAAGCCATCTGTTTACAATATGCTATTTTTCAAACAACATTTCCCCTAATGAGCTTAAAATTCGAACGTTATATGACCAATGTTATATCTTAAAGAACAAAACTGGAAGCTCCTGTGAATTTCGTTAAAATTTTACTCATTTATTTGCCATTCTATCAATATTTTCAGACATTATTAAATTAAATAAATTAAGAGAGTTATTGGTTTTTTTTAGCACTGCGAATTACTATTTTATCAGGTCATAGTGAATGGGTCCTATTAAATATTCAACAAAAAGTGAGTTTTTCTTAAAATAAAACTGTCACATTATTATTAGATTCATCCCCCACTTAATTTTGTATATATATGTATAAATATCTAGTTTTCTAACTTATTCCTGTCGGAATTGCTTCTACATTCTGAAGTAAGTATACTAGGATCGATTCTCTACTAGGTAAAAATATTTATCATGGGTAAAATTAAGGTTCTCCTTTACCGTTAAATATATAAAATAGTTAAGTTAATTGCTGATATAATCAGTTAATTCACAAAGTACACATAAAATACCTCTAAATATGTAAATAAATACCGCACTCATTGAGACAAATATCTAAAACTGTACGTCAGAATTCTACATAATATAGTTACTGAATCAAATTTTTTTTCTTTCCTCACCCTTCCCTTCCACCTCCCCGCCCCCTAGTAAAACATTAAATTGTGTAATACAGTTTGAGCCAGACGTTGCATTGTAGTGTGGTTTAATGTAGTCTACTTTAGAAAACGGTGAAATTGAGACAAGTGAAATTGAGACAAGTGAAATTAGTAAAACATATTTTTTTTAATGTAAAAAAAATGAAAAAACATTTGTTTTAAGGTCAACATTATTTAAAATGAACCCAATGCCTTTGTTTTCAAGTGAAAAATACAGAAAACTAGACGTCAATATATTTTCTAGTTCAATGGTATACAATTTCCCTGTCAATCGACCGTGAAATTATCTACTAAGGTGTAATAGTAGGATTCGTGAGAAAAAAGCAGTGTTTTTGCAGTATTGATAGCAACATATTTTTTTGGCCAAAATATATACCATATTTTTCCAGTAGAAACATAGATTTTAGTTTTATTCACATGGTAACCTTAACAGTTCCTGAATATCTGTGAAAACTGCTTCGATAGCTGCATGGTCTAAGGCGTCATTCTCACGTTAGCCAATATTTCCAATGATATGGAAATCGGGGTTTTAATTCCATTCGGTTGTCCTAAGGGTGGTTTTTCCGAAATAATTTTCCATACTCCCTCCCCGCAAGTGGGGGTATACGTCTTCTAAATTCAACCTTCCTCATATATTGCCCATTAGAGTATAGCCTAAATGAGCAGGAAGACGCGGGACTTGAAAAAAATTTAAATTTTAAATTTATTACGCTTAATCATAACTGTACAATGAGTGAAAAATCAAATTATTAAGCTCTTGCCATTATAAAATTTTCAAGTTAATTTGTTTGTTTGTCTGTTTGTAAATCATGCAAAGGAAGAATATTCGAGCTACATAATCTAGTGTTTAACCAACTGCTTGATGGGTCAGCCACCGAACCCTATTTGACATCTGCTGTGGTTTATGTTTCGGACGGTAGTGGAATAGATAGAGCTCATTAGGAAGATACATTAGCATTCCCGTCAACACAGTCTTTTGGAAGGTCTTCTTTAATCTTCAATATAATGAACCTAGCAAAGCACATTGCACACAGTTACGTGTTTCCAAGTTTATGAGGGTTAGCTCTAAGTTAAGTCACGACATTACAGTAAAATATTTGTAAAATTAATTTAACTTGCTTAGAAATTCCACACAGAAGAACAAATCAGAACTAATTCCTGGTAATACCATAAATAACACTTTAATTTCAGTATTAGATATGTTTATTTACGGGTTTTTTAAACATATTTTATATTATGATCGAAATTTTGGAATTTCAGCTATACAAAATATATATTATAGTAATATGCCACGGTTTGTGTTAAGTATAAATATGTTTCGGTCCACACACAACTTACTCTACATTTAAATATTTACAAATTGTCACTATTTGAAATTATTTGAAATTTGCCAGTTTCAACCATTAAAAAAATGTGTATGTTGTGAGATATTATTATAAACAGTTTAACGTAATAATTTGAAAAACTTGTAGGATCAATTTATATCAACAGCTTATAGATTTTCTGCGTGTTCCGTGTCTTACTACACGTCTGGACAAAATGAATGTTTACACTAATGGGGTGGAGATCAGGAGGGTAGAATTTGGAGGAAGTGTACAGGATTTTGTTTGGAGGGAGAATGAAGACCCATTTAGTAAAAATCACCTCAGTATATTAGTTTGGTACTCTAAATACGACCTTATCCTCACCATAAAATCAGACAGGACGAGGTTAAAGCCTTTGTCCGAAATCCCATTTATACGAGTCAATACCATTTTCATATTCTTACGGCCGAGTACTCTTAAGAAATATCAAATTAATTTCCCTTTTAACACTTAATCGTGAATTTAAGATTCAGTAACTATGGATTATTTTTAAATTTAGCCAAGGTTTAAAGACCATTACTTAAAAACTAACAACCTTTAAACCGATACAACACTCAGTCCCCAGGCCATCAAGTCAGTATTATGAAAGGGGACATTCAATTTCATAATTTTTTTTATATTTTGATTATATAGTAATCTTAACCAAAGCGCCTTCCTTTTATCTATAGTTAGAAACACTACTAACATATTATCTTGATAGCTCCTTTAATATAAGTACAATAAGAAACTGATCGAAATAAACTATTTTAATATCTATAAAATTTGCTAAAATTATATATTTTTTATAATTCAAGTAATATAATCCACAGCTGTAAATATTAATAAATAGTATCAATACTTATAAATTATACTATTAATATGGTAAAATGTTATCAATGTTTACCTAAAAAAACCTTTCATCTATAAGTTTCTTCTTATCAGTATCCTACTCTTATTGTTCATCGCTATTTCTACTTGGTCTTCCCGCCGTAGGTGTCTTGGTCAGCTATAGTACAATTTTGATAAGAATAATCTCATCTAACATATAGAAAAACCACTAGGTCCAGTTTTATACTTTCTAAAAATGTCTTCGTATAAAAACCCTACTATGTGTCTGCAGTAGGTTTTGTTCTAGCGCATAAGTAAAGCATAGCGCTTAGCCACATAATGTCAATAAAAGATATTTTCTCTAGAAATGGACCGCCGCGCCGTTGAAGCACATAGCCTTTGATAATAATAACAATAATAATAATACTTAGAACCGCGTCTTACTACCCGTTCGGGTTATACGCTTAAGTATTAATTACACTAATGAGCTAGGAATTGGGAAGGTTGATTATAAAGAAAGTGGACCGGCATTTGCGTGAAGGGAGAGTGGAAAATAATTTAGTAAAAAAAAACCTCCAAATCACATTACCTAAATTCGAACCACGATCTCCCTGTCCTTGGCAGTCTAGCTCAACACGAAACTAGCGCGTTAGCAAACTATGCCACCGGAGCGTGTCTTGATAATAGAGGTAGATTTGTTTGTGTATATTCAGTTTCAGTAAAATGAACTTCCCTTCCTACTTTATGGATGAATTATTTTCCATTCCAAACAACAAGAACGCCCTTAGGGAAAGTTATCCTACCCATGCACATATTAGTAATTCAGGGACGATACTTCTATCTTCTTTATGTCCGACAGTCGCGCTCTTAATTTAATGATTTGTTATAATCTTATTATAGCTATTACAATTGTTTTTACATCCGCTTTAACTAAACGATTATTTTCATTATAGGAAGCTCCGCCCCATGGGTAATAATACGGATTAAAATCAAAATCCTTTAAAGAGGGCTAGTCATTTCATAAAGATCAAGCTCCTAAAGCTCTCCACCGTGAATTTAGAGCAGAGTTTTTTCTAACCCAGAGTGTGCCTACATTGTTCTCATCATGCTGACCTGGCATTTCAGGCATGCAATTTCAAAGCAATATTAATATAGAATTTTGGTAACGGGAGGCTTTGTTTGTTCCCTCTACGATGTTCGAAAAGAGAAAGGGGTAACTATATACTCTTACTCCTTTTCAAAGAACATGGATGTACCAGATAATTAGCATTTTGAAATGAATATCCAAATTATGGTTTTCACTTGCCAGTAAACGAGTCACCCACAAGTAGTCCTCTAGTTTATTTCGCTTTGTGATATTGTGAAACGTAATGGAGGAATAGTTGAGGCTCTTTTAGTTCACAGGAATAGGCCGGATGGAGTTACCCTTTTTAAATATTATCATTAGTGTTTAAATAGACAATGCCTGGTACCAGCTGCGTTGGCTGCATAGATGTATGTTCTTGTTCTTAACAAAAAAACAGAAATTTAATTAATATCAAATAAAGTTAATTTTGTTTTTCCTGAAGCTATTTTTCTAACATAATTTGTTTACAAATTTCTTGCTTCCTTTCAATAAGACTGATATAAAAATTTGCATCACAAACAAAAAAAATTAAAATCATTACTTTGAAATATTTTTATGTCATTAGTGTAAGTGAATTGAACTATTAAACTATTTGTTTTTTAAAAGGACACACAAACCTGAGATATACAAACTCACCAATTAAAATCATTACTTAAATAATGTTTTTATCATATTTAATGTAACTGAATTGAACCGCAGTATTACACTATAAATAAAAAGCACACACGAAACTGACCCCAGTGTGTTGAGCGTGTTCACTTTCTATTAACAGAATCATCATAGAATCCATGAAGTTAATAATAGTGAATAATAAATCTTAACGATATGATATTATTATAGACTTACTATTAAAAATGTACTAACTACAGTGGTTTAGTGGTCAAAGCTCCTGGCTATAGACCCAGAGGACCCGGGTTTGATCCGTAATGCTTCCAAAATTTATCTATGAAGTATTCTGTCTGTAACGGCATCAAACTCAGCCTCTTGAGGACAAATGAGGAGCTAATCGAATAAGGAAGTCAAAGCTTTGGTTTAGAAAACTGGGATTAACGGGTGGGGGGGCTCGTTGTGCTAACAACATGACACCCTCTATCAGCAAATGTTGGCACTATCTTCGCTTATGGCGGACGCGGATTGGTCGGTATAGCTCGCTTGCAGGATCACACCATGGAGTAATAACACAACCTCTAAGAAATGTATCGAATGGCTAAAATATTATAATTAATTAATTCATGATAAAGAAATATCCTCCTAAAATTACAGAAGTTTAAAGAAAATATCTCAAATTTAGATTTTAGCTTCACGCATTCATGTTTAAATATCGCCGTACAACCCTATAAGTTTATTTTGTATCCATCCACGTGTATGTAAACCCACATTTAAATTTCGACACGTCCATAGCTTTATAAAATCGATAGGTAGACGCAATTGCAATCATCCCAGTGAAATTACAAGTTTCTGCACCAAATAATTGGGTTTCCACCCCCCAAACCACAAATTGAGGCTACGATTTAATTGGTGATATGATTGGTGTGTACGGCGTATTGACAGACAGCTACAAAATATACTTATATGTGGATTTTAAAATTAAAATAAAATTTTAAGGTAATGTTTTGGTAAACGTGTTAAATTTTCACATTTATTTTGATCAGAAATTAATTACAGGAATACTTGAAATATTACAACACGATTGAACATGATTTTCTAATATTTTATTGATTACGCTGAAATGTGTTATCTTTGTTTTTAAAATAATATGTTATACTACTTAATTCATAATATAAACTTGATTCTGTGTTTTCTTAAAAAATAAATACTCTTGTCTAATTTAGGTAACCCTTTTTAAAAAATATTGAATACTTTACTATAGAGATGAATGGTTTTATAAATCGAAAGGAAAAATGTTGGAACATTGAAAGTTAAACTAATATTAAAATTGTTGCAGGTTTGATGGTGTATTCACAGCTATCTGTATTTTAATATTAATTTGTCTTTGCATACGATTTCCTACTGAATCGAGTAATTTAATTATTGTATTATTTTCTTCCGCGTAGCCTCAGGCTTATCACCTACAAATCAACGAACAAATACTTGTTACTAACTAATCGACACTGAGAGACACTGGTTCCATTCTCGGTAGGAACGTCTTCACTATTTATGAAATCTGGGGAGCTACAAGTTATACAGAGCTTCCTACAATTATATTTCTTCATGAAACTAATCTTTTACATCAAATTCTGTAAAAACGACAATAATTAAAGAGTTTCTCCCATCAGAGTATTAGTTAATAGTTTATCAGTTATTATAGTGTAAAGAATTTCGTAGATCAATTGCTATTATTGCTTTTATATGGCTAGTACTATTAGTTCCTGATCCGTATCGATGGGCGTGCGGACTAAATGTTGAGCTCATCTAATCTTCAGGTTTGTTGGTAAGTGAAAGTCAGAGATTGAATCCTTACCGGAATTACTCAGGATGATTTTTTTAATGGGTTTTCACTACACCTCCACACAAAATACATCAACTATCTAAATTTTACTATCATCATCCTTAACCCATTAATGTAGTTTAATGGGTATTATCCGGGTGGGTAGCAGGACGTGGATGTAAAATAAAGCTCCTGGGACAGTACTTAAAATAATTATTGCAGCTCTATTGCCGACGGCACGTTCTCAAAGGCGTATTATCTGGTCTGGTTTGCCATTGACGTGGATGTGAGAGATCGAATTCCCCAACAGCCGTAGCCTACTCAGTTACTTTCTTCGGTGGCCACATGGCTTAAGGCGTAACTATCTTGTTAAACTATACTGTCAATGAGAGGAAAAATTGTGGTTCGAATCCCAGTTATATTTACTGAGGGTTGGTTGTCCTAAAATGTTTTACACTCTTCCTCAACGCAAATGCGGGTACACTTTCTCTGAATTCAACCTTATTGATCTCTAAATAATTAACATAATTAGTACATATGCGTATAACCTGAACAGGTAGTAAGACGCGGTGCCAAAATAAAAGTTTTTTAATTGTGGATTTCTTTCCTTCCAAACAAATTTGGGGACATTTCCTCACTAAAATAACTCTCTTACTACCTATCCTATAGTGGTTTGGGTGACCTGGTGGTATAGGGGTAAGGTGTCAGACTTCTATGCTGACGTCCGGGGTTCAATCTTCGGTCCCGGCAAAGATTTATCTGATTGTCAAACCCTTCCTTCACCTCTGACAAGACGTGTATTAATCACAGCTTGTGAATGTGAAGAATACCAGGCCTCTATCGTGGTTCGGATTCCACATTAAACTGTTGGTCCTTCATTTCATTTCACAATCAACCTACCATTGCACATTAGCGTAAGTGCGTACAATCTGAACGAGTAGTAAGACGCGGTGCTAATAATAATAATATAATAATATAGTGGATTGTACAAATAGGTCCAAAAGCACGACGAACAATAAAAAAACTTTATTTCAAAAGTTACAGCCAAAGAACATATAATTTGATAAATGGATGCAGTTTTTTCGCAACTTTTTGTAACTGTCAGATACTGTCTTTTGGTTGGTGGTCCCACGGTATGGAGGTGTTCGGAAAGTGCGAGGGAAACCGTGAAAAATATAAAAGGGGGTGTTTGTGGTGTACTCACCAAACTGACTCGATCGTCATCAATTCTTCTCATATTCACTACGAGAGGCAAACCTTGCTATCTATCCCCTCCTACCTCTGCCACCCAGTCCATACTGCGGGGTACTCAGATATATGGCGTTTCGACGCCAGACTTTCCCGGGAAAGTCTGGAGTGTCTGTCTCTTCCTAGCAAATAAAATGAATCGGGGAATCAAATCAACACTTCTACCATTCCTCACATATACAGCATTCATATTATATTAGGTATGAGTGGGGTTGGTTCTGGGTTGCCTTGGTTCTTCATTTAAGAACCGGAACCGGTTTCAGCTCTTATAATAAATACCAGTCGACCTATTTTCTCGGTTCCTTAGTTATATACATTTTTAAAATGCTTATAATGTGAAACCCACTTCGGTGGCCACGTGGTCTAACACTCTACTTTCTTGTCTGACTAGACTTTCAAAGAAGGGGAGAGTAGGGTTCGATCCCGGTCAGGTGCAATGAGGGTGGTTTTTCCTAAAATCTTCTCACTCTTTCTTCACGCAAATTTGAGTGCATTTCTTCTAAATTAAGCCTTCTTAATCCTTAACCTAATAGTGTAATTAGTACATAGGCGTATAACCCAAAAGGGTAGTAAGACGCAGTACTAAAAAAACTTTTAAAAAATGTTTCAAGTGCTTAGGGGGCGTTTTAGTATTACGTAAGCACCTTAGAGGGGGGAGGGGATTTTAGCTTTGCTTATTTTTGCGGACAAGAACTAAAGGGGGTGAGAACAGTGCTTACATAAGATACAAAGAGACTGCCAAAGGGAGACATAATAATTACAAGTGTCGAAACGTGGATTCAAGGTACTTGGTCGTCAGATTAAAAGTAGTTTAGAGCTTAAGTATAATAAATCATGTATTCACTTGTAATACTAATCTTTACAAATTTAATGTAAATTAAAATTATTTTGTGTATGATTTCATAACATTTTACAGTTTTACTTGTTTAGTATAATAAATTTAAATTAATTTTACAGAAATGTTTATTGTGAATATTTCGCACCATTAATTTACACCTTTATTTTAATAATTACCAAAAATGTATAAATTGCAAAAATAATTGTTAGTGATGTGAAAATTTTACATAAAAATAGTCACAAGAAAGGGGAGGGTTCTTTATTTTTGCTTACAAGGAAGGAGGGGGTACAAAATAGCCAAAAATGTGCTTATGTAATAGTTGAACGCCCACTTACTATATTTCACTATCGTGGATGAATAAAATAGCCTAATCTTCTCCGAAATTAATCTAAATATTAGCTCAACGTAATCATTCAAACCAACAACATAGAATAATTCCATAAAACATCATCATATTATTTTAACGAAGTTTCACAAGATTCATACTTAATCTTGATAAACTAAGAAATGAAAAATCGTTGATAAAATGTATTTGAACTATCACTGGCCCAAAACCAACAAAACATAAACTTTATTGATAAATCATAACTCACCGAGGGAGATTTTTTTTAATATTATATTTAACACCTTAGTTATTAATGGGTTATAGTGTATTGACGGGGAGGGTTTTTTACAAGAACAACCCCTTCATCACTTTGGGATATCATATTAATAATTGAAAAATAGAAAATTGCTCATAGTGCACCCAACCAAGATTCAAATCTTGACCTCCACATCACTAGCGATCCAGCTTGACACTTTATACCTCTTGATAAATTCGAGAAACAATTTGTGCAAAGCTATTTAAAATAAATATAATTTATATTCGCAAAATTATAAAATTACATTTGGACACTGTAATTGAACTCTGTGCCCTTAGCTTTAGTGCAACAATGCTCAATCACTTATCTATCAAGGAATCTTCACATGCACAGGGTCATTTGCAATCATAATTTAAGGCAAAGTCTGTGATAGGCGTGCAGATTCAACGGTTTCTTGATTTACCACTAACCATAGACTCGGGGTCATCTATGAGGGAATAATGACCCCAAGAACGAAACGATTCCTGGATAACTTAGTGGTAGATCATCGGTGCAATAAGTTAAAGGTACTGGATTTAACTCCCATGTCCAAGTGTAATTTTTCAACCATGCTTAATTTAGTCGAAAGATGTATTTAGATCCATATCCGTAACGAAAGTAAATTTACACCTTAACTTTTATCACTAAAGCTGTACACAATCATGTATGATCGGCAGCGTAAAGTCAATCCTGAGTACCCGGTAACTGAGGGTCAATAATAGAACTAGGAGTAGATGAATTCACACGCCCATCACATACTCTGCCTTAACATACGAGCGAATAACACACTGTGCACAGAGATATTTATGGATAGCTCAGTTTGGGTGACCTGGCTCTCTAGGGGTAAGGTGTCGGACCTCTGTGTTGAGGGCCCGGGGTTCAATCCTCTGTCCCGTCACAGATTTATATGATTGACAAACCCCTCCTTAATCTCTGACAAGACGTTTATTAATCACAACTTGTGAATATATGGAATGCCAGGCCTCCACCGTGGTTCGGATTCCACGTTAAACTGTAGATCCTCCAGTTCATCTCACAATCACCCTACCGCTACACATTAGCGTAAGTGCGTATAACCCGAACGGGTAGTAATACGCGGTGCTAATAATAATAATAATAATAATAATAATAATAATAATGGATAGCTCAGTAGTAAAACATCGGTGCACTAAGTTAAAGGTAATGGGCTTGATTACCATGCCCAGAAGTCATTTTACAACAATATTTAACTTAATTTAATTGAAATTTAGATTCAGATATGACTTTACCAGTGACTAGAGTTAAATTTCAACTAATTCTTACAGGGCTATGAATTCTTTGGCCCCATAGATGATTGGGCGATTCAATAGTGGTCTTTCCCATGGCAAGGATTCGATTAAAAGAATCACTCTGCGTAGGAAACGTTTCACAAAATTGGCAATCGAACCTTTTGGTAGGACTTCTTTGTTCTTTTATTCCATTGGACATTGGGCTACCAGCGAATCTATCTAAATTGGGTTATATGAAGTCCTGAATTTCGTTTAACAACTCTCATTAATATAAGTTAGAACTCTTGAGCCTCCGCCGATTAATAAAGTTGTTCAATTTATGTGAAACCTTCCCACGGTGATAACATTTATTGGAAAATAGAAGAGTACTATAATTCCATTATTTTGAATTTCTATAAAAAAAAAAAGGTTGGGCAGAAGGATAAAAGTTGTCCACATGCAACAGAACACATATACACTGGCTCGGTGCAAAAATTCAGTGCCACTGGATTGGAAGCCACATAAACTGATACAATTTGTCGCAAGGATTAGTTCTTATGAAGATAAAACTTCTCACTACGTTTATCTCCTGTTCGAGGATACTATGCAGGAAATCTAAATTTAATTGAAATTGAAATTCGCCGCATTGGGTCAATAGGGTCTCTTCCTACCGATTTGACAACCGGAAGATTATATCTATTTCAATAAGCGTCAATGAAATGAGATCTACTATTTGTATTCTTTTAGTTATTGAAGGCACTTAAAATTCCCAATTCGCTGTTTCAGCATAGACATTATAATTGCAATTTTAATTAGAACTGCCCACATTAGATTACCGGTTTTCATTTATACCGATTCAATTAAAAAAGTACTTAGACTAAATTAAAAAATGAGCAATAGAGATTTAGTAAGTGCTCTCTTTCCATTGATATGTTTGAAGCCACTTAAAATAGGTGAGATTATCTATATCTAGTACCAAACTTAAATAAGACCTAGTTGCTTTTGGCTATCCAATGACGAGAAGGCCAGTAATCCAATTAATCCAATTAATTGAAGATGTTTTTAAATGATTTTTCCACTTTCCCAGCATTCAAATTCGGATTCATTTTCTCTAAAATGTACCTTCCTCATTCCTTCCCCATTATTGTAAAACATTCTGATAGTCTGGATGGTTAGTAAAACGTGGTGCGACAAAGGTTATCTTTAACTATCCAAAATGTACAAAAGAATTTTGTGTAACCCAGTTCGGTGGCTGCATGGTCTAACGCGCTACTCTCGTAGTAGACTAGACTGCCGGTGATGAGGAGATTGAGGTTCGAGCCTAAGTTGGGTGTACTGAGGGTGGTTTTTCCAAAGTAGTTTTCCACTCTACCTCCATGAAAATTAGGGTACACTTCCTATAAATGCAACCTTCCTAATCCCTAAAACCACTAGCGTAATTAGTATATAAGCGTATAACCCAAACTCGATGCTTAAAAAATAGAAATGTTGTACACCTGCATTAAATTTTATTGCTCACGAATAGTAGACCTGCATAATTACTATCTTATCACAAAGATAAGAGCTCTTTGGTGTAGGCCTACAACCAATCTTAAGCCCCAAAAATTAATATCCGCCAACATATTAGGTATTATTTAAATAATTAATGTCCTACACATTCTGTGGGTCAATATCCCAAATTAATTTTATAACCTGAATAAGCCGACTCGATATTTTTTTTACACATAATTTAACTTTCTTTCACCCTAACCCCATTTCTAATGAGCTTGTGAACTCTCGGTTGTTAAGTCTATAACGCCCTTATTGTCAGCCTAGCGTGACTCAAAGCGTGGTGTGATTTCAACATCTCATTTACAGCTATTTAAAAAGGGTCTAGACTTAATTTCACAAACATTTTAAGTATCACATTTAGTGGTTTAATGGGATAGGTATGAGAAGGGTAACTTAGATACTGTGAATAAAAGTTAGCATAGATATGAGCTGGGTAATCCAAAGCTAGTTAGGCTCCCTCAATTCATCCAGCCAAGATATGAACCTCGATACTATAATCCAGGCGGTTACAAGCCTATCACCTTTTACCACGCGACTAATGGCTTGTGGTACTCTTACAAAAACATAGATTTATTACAGTCAT
Source organism: Timema douglasi (assembly GCA_901482245.1). Taxonomy (NCBI): domain Eukaryota; kingdom Metazoa; phylum Arthropoda; class Insecta; order Phasmatodea; family Timematidae; genus Timema; species Timema douglasi. The sequence goes on along the minus strand of CABEEJ010004732.1, from coordinate 8,530 downwards.
GGAAAGTTTATTCTAGTATCGTTAATAGTCTTGATGCTGAACATTTTAGTAATACAATAAATTTAAATGGGGCTCTTTAAAAATGTTGCACTTTAGGCCACTTTTGTAGGTAAGCGGATCTAAATCAACAGCATTTTCGTCACAGTAAACACAGAGTAAATAAATACGTATCTCAAAAATGTTACAAACCTTTTTTTTTTAACTCAACCATTTCATGAGATACTTTTTTTAAGTTCGTTTAGCGCCTCTATATAAAATAACACGATTTTAAAATGTATTCAACTTGGTTGGTATTTTTCAGAATACAATACCTATATACAGTAAATTATAGATTATTGGCATTAGTTTCCTTAATAGTGGGTTTTCATTTATAACTTTATACATTTTATGGTAAAATCTGCTGTAATCTGCATAAAAATAAGCTTATGAATATTATGTAAAAAAAAATAGAGAGACACGCTAGGATAAAGGCAATTTAAACGCTCAAATTTGTTCTTGTCATGATTGGAAATATCGGAATTGGGTCAAAAATTGTTTCTGATCGATTTTAAGATAGGGTATCTATATCAACCAAGCTCTAAATACAATATTATTTTACCGTGCTTCGGCTGTCGTAGAGTAAAGCACACTATTTTCGGTCTTACCCACGCTATGCGCCATGAAGACGCACAGAAAAAGTAAAAACATAATTGTATCACTGTCAATAAGATAAGAGATTTTATTTTATTTTGAAATGTGTCAATTGATAGATTTTTAATAATGTAATAAAATTTTAAAACCAAAATTAGGAAACTAAACCTATATAATAAGACTTCTAAAACGTAAAAACATTCATATACTATTAAATAAATGGTTTGCCCGAGTAGTACATACTTTGTAATGTATACATTTCATATTTTTTTAAACCAGTAAGTCACCATTAAATGATTTTTTTTCTTTGAAAAACTAATATAGGGATCTATTTATAAACAAGGTGACCTGGTGGTCTAGGGGTAAGGTGTCAGACTTCTATGCTGGCGTCCGGGATTCAATCCTTGGTCCCGGCAAAGATTTATTTGATTGCCAAACCCTTCCTTCACCTCTTACAAGACATCTTGTGAATGTGAGGAATGCCAGGTCTCCATAGTGGTTCGGATTCCACGTTAAACTGTAGATCCTTCATTTCATCTCACAATCACCCTACCATTCCACATTAGCGTAAGTGCGTATAACCCGAATGGGTAGTAAGACGCAGTGCTAATAATAATAATAATAATAATATTTATAAACACTCGCAAGATGTACTGTAAGTACATTTTAAACAACTATGTTAAGGAAATTTTATAAAATCTTATAATTTTCGAAAACCAGTCATCGGTAAACCATTATTATATTAATAATATTTAGAAAATTAACATATATGCTTATTTATTGTAAAAATCACTTTCCAGAAATTTGATTCAAACAAATATGTTGGAACCATTTTTGTAGAGTTCATTTTTTTTTAATCAGTAATTAGTAAACTACACCTAATTTTAAAGCGAGAATCAAAATTGCAATTGAACTTGAGGTATGTATGTCTACATACCATTTATATACCAAGTTTGAACGAAATCCATCTTAACATTCAGTTTTAGCCTTAGTTTACCAACATGGAGACAGGCATAATTGGAAGCCCCACTTTTATTTAGTTCAAGGAAACTTAAAATGCCAAGATTCATCATAATCTCATCATCGCCAATTTTTACGATTCAAGTCAAAAAAGTAGATAGTAAGTTTTTTAAATTAGACAAATTGGCCAAAAAAAAGTGATAAACAATCAAATGTTATTTCAATATCTTAAATATGTTCATTTTACACTAAAATCTGTGGGATGTTGTTTAAATATTAATCTTTTTATTTTATAAATAAATTTATTTTATGTCTATTTAATAATTTTTGTTTCTAAATAAGGTATTATAAACTGCAAAAGTCCCGGGAAACATTTCTTCGCGGCGAATGCCGTTCCTATTAGCATCCAAAGAAAAGTAGTTTATATACCAGTATGGTACTACAATATTACAGCGTAAGTTTTTTACTCTGATTTGAGTAGAAAGTTTTTCTTTGTCTGAAACAAAACAAAAAAGTTTTCAGAATCATGTTTACCCAACTGTGTAAATATTTCAATGGCAAACTACACATTGAATGAATATTTTAAGCTTCATTAATGTTAAACTTTGAATAGCTTGCAAAGCGGAAGTAAGCCTAGTATTTGTATTCACGGTAATTAAGCCAATTACATTCATGGATGTCCTTAGATTAATTTCTCAAAATGAAAAAAATTTATTAAAAAGTAATGTATAGTCAAACTTTTGTATTTTATTAAAGTTATTTAAGGAAAGATAATGCCTTCCTTACAATACAAATACACATATATATGTTTCGAGCATTTATAACAATCGTAGTAGTGGCCAAGCAGTATATGGCGTTAGACTCGCATTGAACTTACTCACCATTTATGAGGAAGTATAAGTTAAAATGTAATTTTCCTAACTTTTTTCCAAACGGTTGCATTTTCTCTAATCTACCCTCTTCAACCGTACTCCAAAGATTAAGTCATTAATAAATCTAATAGCTACACGATGCTATTAGCACGTTTTTTTTCCGAGTTGAAGGCTTGGATAAATTTCTGGCAAGGTCGAAAAAGTACAATCAATAATATTGCGGTTTCTTTTTTTCAAAGTAATACATTAATAGTCTGGGGTTTGGGTGTTGTATCGTTTCTAGAGCTAAGTTGCTCTTTCTTGTACTTTCTGAACTTCTTTCTCACACGAACTTTCTACCAGATGGTGCAGGCCTATAAGTCTTTTATGATCATTTAGTTCAAAACGTACACGTTGGTTGCAAATGATAAAAAAAATTATTATTTAACTCAATCTTATCGTACATTAAACTTTTAAGGTAAGAACACAATATCAAGGACAATATTTTACAGCTTTAAAAATCACTCAAAATATTACCACATATTATTCATACAGTAAGTCATGAGAATTTTAGCTGTCACTTTTGATTAAAGTCATGTCGTTAAAATTTCCCAATTCGAGAACCAATAAGTCCACATCTCCTAAATCACCGAACTGTTTTCTTACTATAGAATAATTTTGGGTCAGCCCAATCCCTTGCGTTGATACAAAACGTATTTATTTTGTTAATTACAACGCAAAAAAAAAAACTTTTAGGAACGAGGATCTACGAAAACCACGTTTTTGATGGGTTTTTTTTTACCTTAGTAACGGGTGAACGTGATGGAACAGTGATGATTAATTTATTTTAATCCCCTTCTTCTCACACGTTCCTGTAGATCACTGTTAAGGGGTACTAATTAATTTAAGGAGGAGCACTTGCCCTTCATCAGATGGTGCCAGACCTAATTTAATATGTACAGTACGTGTTAATTGGTCTTGTTTTACTAGAGTGAATTACTTGTATTAAGCTTTTGGTTTTTTTATTGGAGAGCAAAGGAATGGGTAAGATTTACTTGTGTAGTAGTAGTAGTAGTAGTAGTAGTAGTAGTAGTAGTAGTAGTAGTAGTAGTAGTAGTACACGCGATGAGCTACTAACAACTGAAACTGAATTAAGTCATGAATTTAAGTGGTTTTTTTTTATATCTCTAGGTCTTACTATCTGTCCATGTTGAACGCAAGTATAATAATTGCTCTAATGGGGTAGGTATGAGGAAGGAAGAATTTTAGATGTAATCTACTCGAATTTGCGTGGAAGGAGAGTGGAAAACCATTTACCAAATAGCACCCTCAGTAGACCTGACCGAGATCCGAACCCCGATTTCCCTGTCGTCAGCAGGTCAGTCTAACACGAGAGTGATGCCTTAAACCATTCAACTACTGTAGTGGGCTATACGTGAATTAATTAGAAGCATCTTTAAGCAGAGGCTGGATGATTTCCGACGTGGAAGAATCTCTTTAGATATTATTGTTTTTATCTTAAAAAATAGTATTATAACCATACACAGAAGTAAACACGAAAAAATAAAACCACTTCGTGTAGGAGAAATGGGCGCTTAAATTTTGACAGTAATTCATCATTGCAAAAATAATAATATATTTTTTTGAAATGATTGATTAAGTTGGACAGATTAAATATTGTTTATAAACGTGGGGAAAAAAACGGAATACAGGGCAGCTATGATTAATGAATAAATTTATCAAATATATCACATTTGACAATGCAATAGGTAAAAAAGGTTTGTCAGGATTAATTTAAAACTCATCAAGTGGATTTATTCCATTTACAATTTTAAGGAATAATTATTATTGCTAAAAATGTATGTTATCAATGAATTGAAAATACAATATATTAAATCTTCTAGTTAGCTTTTTTTAATTTGTGAATGTACACTCCGTTTATTCTGAAAGTTAACAGGCTTCTCTTTACCGTTTTAAATATAAGCTATACCATAGTACAACCCGTTGCGGTAAGCTTACAAACTTTCGGTATAAACAGAGTGTACACTTCGTTTATCTTGAAAGGTAGAAATCTTAGCTTGAATTCCACTATGGTGCAGCTTTTATTGTAGAGCCATTATGGAGCCCATCTATTTAAAAGGAATGTACCTTCAAGGTTGGCCGCATTGATAGCAAGACGGACTCGTAGTGTGGTTATAAATTTCCAGCTACTGCATTGACAGCTCCCAATTCAAATGTGGAGCAGTTCGTTTGACTTACATTCTTTGTATATCTACAGGTATTTAATAAATGTCAACACCCTAGTTTCGAATAATTGTAGTTACTGATACGTTCATATGGAGGAGACAAATAAATTAATATAAATAATTGAAAAATGACATTTGAACACGTGGGTCGCGGATTCGATTCTCATGTTCAGATGTCATTTTTCAATAATTTTAAATTATATGTAATTATCTATCTCATCTATAACTTTAGCTACCCACTACTTGTGAGCACGTGGATGTAGATGATTGTCTCGTTTGATATAATTTGTCGGTAAAGGGGAGGTTGAGGTTTGAATCTCAGCCAAGTGTACTGAGGTAAATTGTCAATACTATGCTTGTGATTTTTTCCTAAACTTCTATCTACCTTGTCTCTTTTAGTTTACCAGCAGCGGGTATGTTGGGTTTCGAATCCCAGACAGGTGTATTGAAGTGTTTTTCCTTAATTGTTTCCCACTCTCTCTTTCCATTAAATTTCCAAGTTTATCATCCCCACCTTATTGGTGTAAATATGTGGGTATTACGTACGGGTAGTAAGACGTTGCACACTTAGATCACTTTTATTAATAACGTAAGCTGACTCCTATACAGGTATGAAGGCACCTTTAGTAAATATGAACATACTTTAATTTACTTGTAGTATTATATAATAAATATTAATAGTATCTATTTAAAGTGACAAATGCAGAACTCAGGAATCATACTTATCAATTTAATAACATTATTTGTTTCTAAAACTTTTATAACTGTCAAATAAGTTCCTCCTTAGCTAAACTGGATTGTATATAAACCTTGGGTTTTATAGGAAGTCCACTTTTAACCACCAACATTGAATGAAAGTCACTAGAATTTAGTGTTATAGAAATGTCTCATTGGATTAATTAGTTAAAATGTTAATCCAAACATGTATACAAGGCTACCAAAAAATACTTTCTTATGTATTACTGTAAAGTTTATCCCTGAATTATTTTTAATTTTTTTATTTAGCAACGCTTTTTACTATCCGTTCGGTTTATACGCTCAAGTACTAATTACTCTAATGGGTTAGGAATTGGGAAGGTTGAATCTAGAGGAACTGAACGCGAATTTGCGTGGAGGAAAAGTGGAAAACAATTTAGAAAGACCACTCTAGTTCACCCGAACGAGATTCAAACCTCGATCTCCCCACACTGTGAAGTCTAGCTCAACATGAAACAAGCGCGTTAGTTAACTACGCCACTAAAGTGGGTCTCTACATTATCGATTATTTTATTTTTATCACCAATATATAGTACCTATTCAGGTTATATGCATATTTAATAATTAATCTAATGAGCTAAGGATGAGGAAAGAAGAATTTTGGAGGTAGCCTACCCGCAACAGGGTGAAAGGAGAGTGGTAAACCATTTATGAAAAACCACCCTCATTAGAACCGAACGGGATTCGAACCTCAATCTCCCCGTCATCAACAGTCCAGTTCAACACGAGAATGACGCCTTAAACATTCTGTCTATTGGAGTGGTTAGCCATTAATTAAACGGATAACAAATATAAATAAAAATGTAATAGTTTTATTCCCGCCATTGTGGAAACACGAAATGGGCTTCTTTTGAAAATAAGACGATACTTTTACATAACTGAAATACCTTATATCTTTCTAAACAACAGCAACAATCCACTGTAGGGTTGAATGAATCCTTGTTGCCCCGTGCGAAAATTCTGATGAAAACTTCAGTGCGTCTCATTAGCGTGTTTCCCCCTTACGAGTCTTCTGTTTCATCCCATCAATAAACCAGGCGGGGCTCGTCTGTCATGTCGAGGTTTTCAACTGGAGTCCAAAGTGTATCGCGCTCGGGAGAGAGGATATCTAAAGACGGTCCTCTTTAGGTGATGCCCGACGATGACTTCTCGGAGGCTTTAGTTCCAATAGGGATGGGCTCGTTGCGGTTCAAGGCCGTATACATTATAAATGAGTCAAAAATATTATTTCAGGAATTCAAATTTTCATTTTATTTACAAGTCCTGAATTTTGTATCCGAATCCGAGTTTTAGCAAATATGTAAAAGGGACTACAATATTTATTATATTTTTTACTTTCTCTTAGCAAGAGAAAGTATTGTAATCGGGAAAATTTTCAACCTTCAGAGTGTGATTAATCTTTACATTTTAAGTGTGTCTGAGTCCAAAAAAAAGTTGATTTTACAATTCTGTCTGCTCCAAAGTATGTCTGTCCTTGGCCACGGATCTGAAATGTTTTGGTGGATTCTTGTCCAAACATGATATTTTAATGTTATAGGGATAGTGGTCAGAGTTCCTGACTACAGAACATGAGGCCCCTGGTTTCGATCCCTGGCACCTCCAACATTTATCTGTGAAGCATTGTGTCTGGAATGGGGTCAAACTCAGTCTCACGAGGACAAATGAGGAGCTACTTGGATAAAGAAGTAGCAGCTCCAGTCTAGAAAATTGATAAAAATGACCGGAGCGCTCGTTATGCTGACACCCATGACACCCTCTATCCGCAAATGTTGGCACGGCCACTCAGTCAGTATAGTTCGCTTGTGGGCTCACGCCATGGAGTATATCTCACGATATTTAATTAATTTTTTTCTCTAGCCCTAAAAGTAGTTCATAATTTTTCGAAAAAGGCTCTAACACATTTGTTTGAAATGGATATCTAAAGGAGCGTTTTACCTGACAAATATAACTCCATACTTGTTTTTCGGGGGAAAATATTTTTAAGGATAGTTTACGGAAGGCTGAAGGCTGATTTTTCAAGAATTTCAATATTTTAAAAACAGGGCTTAGCAATTTGGTTCATAATGGGAATATAATAATATTGTTACATTATAGATAATTATACATATGTAGATATATATAAGTTATTCTTTAAATAATTAATTCAATAATAGTAATATATAACCTTCATAATACCTCAAACTACTAGTGTAATTAGTATATAAGCGTATAACCCAAATAGGTATTAAGACGTGGTTCTAAAAAAACAATGTTTTGTTATGAGCAGGAACCAAACCTTTTTCTATATACCATAAAAATAAGAACTAGAATACGTTTTTTCACCACGTCTCATTACCACCCCAACGGGGTGTGAAGGTGAAATGTCGATGAAGCTGACCCACATTTGTGTGGAGAATGAAAAATCTATTGGATGGAAAAACACTCTCACTACCACCCAGCAAGTATTCAAACCCCAACCTTTACAGTCCCGGGGAAAGCAAACTAGAGGATACTGACATATTTTAGTTAAAGTGCCTAATCATGCGAGTTTTATCTCTTTGGCTTTGATTACCAAATTGTAAAAGGGATATATTCCCTACCACAATATCACTACTATAGTAATGACTGAGACTGATTTATTTAAAAAAAAATGTATTTTAGAAGTATTTCTAACATTTTTGTTCGAAATTTATATTTGGAGGTTATTTTAAATAATAAATAATTATTTACATTTATTTTTCTAAAATAAATTATTTTTAGGGTAGTTTTAGAAAATTTTAAATATTTCAAAAAAGGGCCAATACTATTGACTTCAACATGTGTATCTGATAATAGTTTTTTATAATAAATAAGAATTTGTTTTTATTTTTCAAACTTAAATCATTTGATGGTGTTCTATAAATAATTATTGAGATTTGAAAATTTGATATTTTCAAAAACTATTTTAAAATATTTAAAAAAATTATATTTATGAAAAATATTTATCGTGATTTACAAGATTCTGAGTTGGATTTTCTTAGTATAACTTGTAACGTTGCTTGAGATCAACGTTACAAGCAAGAAGCAAATATGAGTTAAATAACACCAAGTCTACAACCACGAAGAGTG
>CABEEJ010004731.1:25171-59632 GCA_901482245.1 Timema douglasi | reverse complement strand
AATGGGTAATGATCATACTAACGGCACCTATTATCAACTAAGATAACTATTTGTAGAAGGAAAAGTTGTATTTAAAACCATGTATTCTTACTAAAGTGTCGACTTGCGAGTCGTTAGAGCTCAATATCTTCGTGATTATTGAAGCCAACCCAAATTTAAGAATACGTTTAAAAAGAAAAAGAAATTATTCATTAACTAATATGTTATAAACAAACACAGTAGCTTAATTGTACGGAGAAAATAAATAAATATATTAATAATTTTTGTTTTTCCATTTAAAATGCATTGAAATGGAAACATTTTAACGAAAATATTTCAAAAACTATTTTTTAGCATGGTTTGAAAATTCCATAAGAATAATGAAAAAAGCCCAGATATGTTACTAAAATAAATAAAAAACAACAATGATGAATTATTAGATATTTTTTTAAAAACATTTTTTTGTTTATAGCCATGCATTTATGGGTAGGCTAGGCCTTAACATTTAAAGTGCATGAGTATGTATTCCTAGTACAGGTCCATTTTGACTAATTATACATAATTTTGATACCGATAGTTTGGGATGTTCTAGAGCGTTATATAATTACTTATTTCTTGACTAAAAGAATAATTATCTTTTTGCATGTTGTCACGTTTATCATCCCATTCATTGGTTGTGTGCACTTAGTTTTCAGCATTGTTATGCAAACAAAAATAATCTTAGGGATTGGTTATAAACTTACGTTAATTAAAATTGATTTTCTCTCTTTGTATCGCCCTGTTTCCTTGACCAATTAAAGTGTCCCTTTATTAAAATAATTATGTTTGCATTGAGAGTGACATCTGGTGACGTTTCGGTAGTGTAAGATTGTTTTTAATTGACAATCAGAGAACATGTACTGTGATTCTCCTTGATCCTATTCAAGATGAAAGGTGAGTGTGTGTGTGTCAGCTGGTATATACAATTAATTACAAAACTATCAGATTAATATATATATAAAAAAAACATGACTATGATTAAATTACCCTTAATACTTGATAAGCCTAAACCATGTTGATGTCTGATTTTGAACTACATCCTGTGTTGAATTACCAGGCTCAACTGATTTGCTACTCAGTCAGTATGTCCTGGAGGAACTCTGGGTCATGAACCGGCCATTCATCCCTACCTGGAATTTACATGTTCACAGTACAGAAGCCATTGTTTCAATACTAGGAATACCATCATAAACTACCCAAGACTTCCAATAATGCCTTACTGCAACTAAATGTTTCTGTATCTGCCCATTCTAAATTCTGAGAATATCCTGTTAAATGTGATGGACACCTTTCGGATCCCAACTATTAACATTTCGTTCAGTGATACATGTAAATTACAATTTATGAGTAGACCTATCATTAGTAAAAAAAATATGATAAAGGTGACACCAAGAGTTACTGCACTGAATGATATCAACCCTAGTGACACCACTGACTTATCAAAAACTAAGTAAATGATAACAAACTCTGTCCCATTATTTGATAACAGGAATAATACATTATTTTGTCAAATATACTGAAGTAATTTGACATTATTTTAGCATGATTTTCATTAATTACTATGCCATAGTGTTAGTATTTTCATAATAATTCTCCATAGGGCCATGATCTCAAGTGGAAAAACTATTTAATTACTAACACAAGACAAAAAATGAATGAATCAAATTCTAGCTTTGTAAAAGTAAGGCAACAACTTTGACATTCACTTGTGCTTACAAGTGTATTTTACCATCAAGAAATATAAAAACTATTCTGGTTCCAGAAAACACATAGCTGCAAAATTTAAGGTCTGGGACTTAAACATATATACCAGCACTTGCACGTTTAGCAAAACGGCCACCTTAACAATCATTATGTATAGTTTTACTATAAAAGCTTAGATCCCAACCTTAATTTTCTTTAATTTATTAATAATTTAGTTATTTAATTTGTATTCAATTGTTGGTTTAACCATAAGTGTGTAAGTAAGCCAACTCTTAATCACCCCTTAGTTTAGTGATGCAGTGTAAGAGTAGGAGTTTGCCCTTTTAGTCAAAGTGGATGCATTTAAGTGACCTTGGGCAAGCTATTCAAATACAGCCTAAGCCTGATATCAAATAGTTTATGGAAGAAGTAAACAATCACCCCTAACATCTTTTACTGGTTGGAATTGCCAATAGCAGTTCAAACACATTATTACTAACAACAATTAATTCTTGAGTGGTTATTAAATATAGGCCTATTCACCTTGCTATCAGTCTTATGCTTATGTTTATTTTGGTACTATTAAAATAAGAACAAATTGCCCCTAGGGAGATTCAAAAGTTCAAATTATTTTTCAAAAAAATTGTTACATCTGTTTGTAATGACAAAGTTTTCCGTCCTCCTATTGTTCCAAATCAAAAGTTCCCACACTTAATATATTTCAACTTTATGGGCCATTTTATAATATCAAATTTAATGAATCCATATGTGTTGTAAAATCTTCTCTTCTGGTTTAACAAACCTGGGTGGTTATTTTATTTGTTATATGTTCACAAGACTCTTTTTTGTCGTCTTAGAATCCCAACTTTACTAGCGGGTTTCCAACCCTCTTATGAGTATTGTGAGCACAACAAGTCACTCTTGTTTCTAAACGCTGACGAGATATGGTGGTCAACTGGGAGATTATCGAAACCTTCTTGTCTGACTACAACCAAGGAAAAGTGCTCTTCAAACTTAACTTTGCCTGCAACCCCGCTGTAGGTAAGGTCCATGACACACTAACATCCAAATTTCGAACTCTTAAGCTGCCGCGTGATAAAAACCTTTAATTCTGACTGTGATAATTTCTGGATAATTGAGTGTCATTCCATTTGAATAAATAAAACAAAATTTATAGACCTGTATTACCATTATAAAATACCACCTGATGTTTAAGTAAAACCACGGTTACACATAATTATTAATAACCCCATGGCAAACAACGTACAGGCATGTAAAGAGAACACAATAAATGTAACATAACAGTTTGATTTCCAACGTGTAGTCGCGAAATGTCAACATTATAAAATGCCACCCAGCTTTAGGGAGACCAACCAAAAGTAACGCTACAAGTTAAATAATTTTACTAACCAAAAATAAAAGTTATTGTTTCGAAAAATCAATCTAAAAAAGTAATTTGTATATTTTGTCCCAACAAACTATACATCCACCTTTTCTTCTAAAATTGATTAGTCAATGCTCCAGCTTTATTAATTATTATATCAAACCAAAATTTTCTGCGGGACAGGTTATCCTACACCTGTACCTACTAATGATGTGGAAATGAGATTTCCATTTTGTTTTATTTCCATCACAATTATAACGTTTTTCCATAATCTACACTAAGAACTTTTTTCACTACAAAAGTTAATTACACAAAGTAATATTTAATGATAGTTCTAAAACTCAATACAAAGTAAAAATTGTTTCTCTAAATCCATTGAGCATTCTTGAAACTATTCCATGATTAATTACTCCTGAAAACAAACTTGATCATTTTGAAAAGAAATATAATGACTTTAGTTTGAAAACACTCTTTAGAAGTTCTCCCAAAAAGTGGAACATGTACTTAAAATCATTATTGTGACTATAAATATAGAGTTTAAATTCATTATCATCTATTTCTATTAACAAAACCGTACAAAAAACACTTTACATTTTGTTGCACTTATATTAAAAGAGATATTAGTTTTAAATAATTAATATTTTATACTCTAAACGTATTAATTATTTGCAAACAAACAGTATAGTTTAATTTATATCATTGCACCGAAGGATGGCAAATGAAATGATATTGAATAAAAATATACTACGTTATATTGGCCTTTGGCCAAATCAGTCTTCAAACGTGTATCTTCTAAGTAATTTTATTTATGATGTGTACACATTGTTCATATTTGCAAATGTATTTCTTCATGTTTTATCTGAAATAATGGCATTGATCATGGTGTGGGGAAATATTCCAAATATGGTCAATATTGTGTGCATCATGTTCACGGGGTTCAGTGCGTTCATTAAAATGATAAACACCATATATAAGATAAAAGAATTACAAGAACTTGTCATAGACTTAGAAAATAATGTCTATGAATTTAAGAACTGGCCAGAAAATGATTGGACGGTCTTTGTGCAAAAAGCACAGCAAAATGGTGCATTACTAACTAAAACATACGTGTGTATGTGGGTAGTAGGCGCAATTGTTTGGATTTTTGCACCCTTCATGATATCCAGTTATAATGTAGAATCAGTTTCAGAATGTATCATTAATGGTGTTGTAACACACTTGATAGAAAAATGCAGAATTGACAAACCTTTAGCATTTGTAGCATGGTTTCCATTTGATGACACAGTGTCACCTTTATATGAGATGGCTTATTTATTCCAAGCGGTAACATCAATAATTACAATAATAGTAGTATGTAGTGTAGACACATTTTGTATAACTCTTTTTATTCACTGTACATATCAATACGAGTTTTTGAATACATCTCTTGCTAACATTTTAGAACGAGTTAGAAACCGCCACAAGGATATTTTTCAAGGTTTAGTTAATACCCAATACCAAAACACCGCATTTAAAACAGTTGAACAATTTGAATACTCTTCTAAAAAAGAATCAAATGTGCAAGTTGTGCAAAAAAAATGTACTTGTCTCAAAAATATTGCTACTAAAGATATTCAATGTCCAGAACTTAACAAGGAGGAAGCCCATGATATATTCACTGTACAAGAGCTTCATGATAGTATTCAAGAATCAGATGGTCTTACTTATCAATCAAGAAGAAAAGACTTTTTAAATCCTAATTTAAAAACTATTAAATACAAAACTCATAAAAATATACCAACTGAATTAAATCAATTCACAACTGAACCTTTTTTTTGTTTAAATTTTGAAAATGCACTATATGATAACCTTGTGTATTGTGTGAAACACCATGAAAAAATAATGAGGTGAGAAAATTTTATTTATAATATAATATAAGAAAAATCAGTTTTTTTCTAGAAATTATTCAGTTCAAATATGTAATTAATCATGCCAAAGAGACTCCACTCTTTTTGAGAAGATGTTAAACATAAACATAACTAAAACTCTTTAAACCCATTGTATTCCTTATTGTGTAAATTATCACAATCTTAATTTGCTTTGGTGGGTGCATGGTCTAGGGCGACTTGTGTTAGTCTAGACTGATGATTATAGGGATAGCGAGGTTCGAATTCTGGTTGGGTCTATTAAGGGAGATATTTACTCTCCCTTCCATGAAAATATAGTTAAATTTTCGCTAAATTATGCTCTATTCATCCCCCTACACCAATAGTGTAAATGGTTCAAAATAATCATAAAGCAATAACCTTAACAAGCATTGTGACCTCGACCGAATGAAACATACTTGATGCTGAATATGGTTGGGACTCCCAGAGTGGAAACCAATATCATTATCTTGTGTGCTCCCTTAGTAAAAATAATAATAATAATGATGATGATTATGATATTACTTAGCACCGTGTCTTACTACCCGTCCAGGTTGTACGCTTAAGTACTAACTACACTAATGTGCTAGGAATTGGGAAGTTTGAATATAGAAGAGGTGAACCTGCATTTGCGTGGAGGAAGAGTGGAAAACCACCCACAGTTCACCCGAGCAAGATTCGATCCTTGATCTCCCCCTCCTCGGCAGTCTAGCTCAACACGAAACAAGCGCGTTAGCTAACTACGCCACTGAGGCGGATCTCCCTTAGTACCCAAGCAGATTGATTGCTATAACAGCCTATGGACAAAAACTTAGGTAGGAATGCATTTTGTAAATGAAATNAAAAATACAAAAAAAAAAAAAAAGAGACAAATTAGTGTAAACTGTAGACTTATCAACAAAATAATGTCAAATGTTTTGAGCTCATTGATAGAACATTTAAAGTTTATATTTAGGCAAATAAAAACAATGTTTCTTTATGTTAAATGTCCGAACTGTTTTGAGTTGGATAGAGTAGGTTCTTTGTTTATGCCATTCCTGCTTGTTTTATGTTTTCCTATATTGTTAATTTATTAGTGTATTTTTTTTTCTCTTTACTTTAAGTCATGTGGGTGATTTAATGAATTTACAGCACAATACACCCACTGAAAACATTTAATTTCATCTGAGTGTTGTGTTGAGTATCAATCAAACAGCACAGCGAGCTGCATACAGTGTTTATTCATTCGTAGGTTATGATTATACTGCATACACTATTGTACAGTGCAGTAAAGTAATACATATTCCAGTATATAGGTACATAAATAAAAACCTATGCACTAACAGCATGATTTTTAAATATATCTTTCAAAACATCAGACTTTTATAACACTTTGGTATGAGGCTGGCTTTAATACCATAGGATTTGAGCACCCCATCTCTATTATATATAGGGTGACCTGGCGGTCTAGGGGTAAGGTGTCAGACTTCTATGCTGGCGGCCGGGGTTCAATCCTCGGTCCCGGCATAGATTTATCTGATAACCAAACCCTTCCTTCACCTCTGACAAGACATCTTGTGAATGTGGGGAATGCCAGGCCTCCACCGTGGTTCGGATTCCACGTTAAACTGTAGGTCCTTCATTTCATCTCACAATCACTTTACCATTACACATTAGCGTAAATGCGTATAACCCTAACGGGTAGTAAGAGGCAGTGCTAATAATAATAATAATCTATTATATATAATTTTCATATAACATAATTAATGTGTATTAAGTTGGAGACTGGAGATTAAAGTATTTTGAGTATTTTTATCAATACAAATGAATAGTCAAATAATGGGTAACATTACTGAATAATAATAAATGAAGATGTATTTTAGGTATTGATGGATTTTAAATTAATTTTAATTAATCCTATCTAAATTTACGTGACAAATAAAAATACAGATTTAATATAGCAATATGTTTTTAAAAATTCTTTTGTAAATATTGTAGCTATATAATTGGGATAAGATAAAAATAGAAAGCATTAGGGGTGGATTCATAAATATGGGAGTGTAGTACTTTGACTTAAGACAGACAACGCTATTTATCAAGCATTACTTTAAACATAATAGATGACATTACAAATAAACTGATGCACAATTGATTGTGTCATTACCACTTTGTCTCTAGCAGAGTTAGACTTTGAAATAAATTTATAATATGTAAAAATATATATCATACTTGAGCACCATTAAACTCACACAGTTTCTTAATCCATACGAAAACCTACATAACAACTTCACTGCGTAAGTCGACGACTTTCTTTGAATCATAAATGGAGCAACATGGTTTTGCGGATATAATGATGGAAACATTCTTATCTATTCTGTATTGTAATAGTTCTAGGACCAATTCATTTGGAAAAGTATATTTTGTTATGGTATGCCATTTTTAATAGCATATAAAAAAATAGTTTATTGTTTCTTGAAAAAATATTTAAATTTTCAATGGTATAATTTTATTCAAACATATATCTTAGATAGTGGTTGTCATAATTGAATTTTCATAGTTTTTAAATGTTAAAACAAGCTCTTAAAATTAAATGAATGTTTTTATTTTCAGTTTCATAAAAAAAGTGGAAAGTGTATTTGGAACAGTCATACTGATGCAGTTTCTTAGCAGTACTCTCATTATATGCTTTGTTGGCTTCCAGCTTGTGGAGGTAAAACTTTTTTTTTTTAATATGCACTTAGCATGGAGAGTTCAAAAATTGTAAAAGGTATTCATTATTTATTTCATTAAATTATTTATCGGAAAGAAGTTTACGACCACCCATTAAAAACACAATTTTTCCACATTTCAATATTTTTATGTACTCAAAGTATTACCAAAAAAATAGTTTGGGTTGCATTATAATGTTTAGTAATCAATAGGACTCAGGAAATTTTTATATATATATATATATACANTTCCTACATTCTTCACGCTTCACTTTTTGGACTGCCAGTCTCAGTTCTGCTCCGTTTTTTGGGCTTCTGCTTTGCCAATCGATATGTTCCATAGATTTTTAATTGGGTTGAGGTCTGGACTACGTGGTGGCCAGGGAAGCAGATCAATGTCCTAGGTATCAAACCATGTCCCTGTTGCCTTGGACAGGTGGCATGGGGCATTGTCCCACTGGTAGATGTAGTTTTCCTGCTGAAGGAATCATAGTGTCACCATATTTGTCACTGTTCATAGCACCATTCACAACCTTACAATCTCCAGGCCCCTCTGAAGTGATGCAACCCCAGATCATGTTGGATTGCAGGGGTGACACAGGCTGGCAGACACTTTTTGTTCTTTTCCTGAAAACCCTAACCTTACGTCGAAGAAATCGTTCAAAGCAGCAATCATCTGAAAAAATAACTCTCTCGCAAGCTTCTTTAAGCAACCCTAAACGTTCCTTGCAAAACTGAAGTCGTTGTTTTTTGTGTTTCTCATTTAACAGAGGTTTGCGGATTGCAAGATAGGCACTTAGGCCTGCTTCATTTAAACGGTTGCACATAGTTTGCTCAGCTATGTTAATATTATTACAGGAAGACTTCTGTTCGCTCAGAAGATCACTGCACTTCTATCTTTTTTACAAAGCTGCAGCAACCCAAGGTCTTGTCTTAGAGATGTTTTCCTCGGACAGCCTGCCCTAGGCCTGTCGATGATGGTTCCAAACTAGTGATGGGTCGCTCGTGAACGAGTCATTCAAATTTGAACGACTCTTGAACGAGAGCTGTGAACGAATGACTCTCACTTCGCGAGCGAGTCATTCACGCCACCATTACTCACGACTTTTTCCCTCTCGGTCATTCACTCTGGCAAGAGTCAGGTGTGTTTGTCATTCACGACTCTTCTGTCGTTCTTCGTTCGCTACTAAGAAAAAATCAACTCTAAACGCTTACTATCGTTACTAGATAGCAGCACTGCCTACAATATTAAACTAACAATTTTTCTTAACATCACTTAGATATAATTCTATGAATTATACACTATAAGGTTATATGCTAAGGTTAATTATTATGAGTAATATGAGTAAGTAATAAAATTAAAGAATCTAACACAATAGGATTCGAATAAATTACACATAAAAGTTAATTCGTTCATAAGTTGAAAGCAAAGAGACAGATTTGCACGCTCGGAACGGGAATTGTGAGAACTAGTTAGTGCTCGCTCATCAGGTTATGTTTGGGAAGGGGTGAAGGGATTGGGAGCGAGCCAGCCATGCGGTGAACGTATATGACTCATATGAACGACTCTTTTGAGTGAGCGAGCTTATGTGAGCTAGCTCGCGTCAACGAGCTGGTTCGACCCATCACTATTCCAAACTCATTATATTGCTTGATTGTTTGTCGCACACACGTTTTAGACACTCCAACAATATCAACAATTTGTTTTAGTGACTTTCCAGTCTTCATTAAACCAATGATTTGCCACTTAATTTGGTCTGATACTGATTTTTTCCCCATCTTGACTCACAAACACAAACTGCATACAATAACCTCAAAATGATCACATTAAAATCAGCTGATTGGAGGAACTGATGAAACAGGTGTGCCAACCCACTTCCATAAAGATAAGAAATAACATAATGCTAGGACTAAGTAAAAAGAAGTAATTTTAAATGTAGCTAATAAAAATCTTGAAAATTAATAATTTTTTCTCTTGATTTAAAAAAAATTAGGCCACTTAAAAGTTACATTACTAAATTGGTAAAAAAAAAGTTAAAGTTTTTAATTTTTAAGCTTTGTGTCAATGTTTTTTGGAGACCAAAATCCATAACTTTATGTCCACCCATTTTTGAACTATATTTTTTTCTCTTTTAAAAAATGTGCAATTTTTTGGTTGTGCTTCTTAATATTAAAAAAATTCTTAACTTCAGAACCGTTTGAACTACAGTAATTTGATTATCACCAAGATCTTTCATTTTTGATGTATATCATCATAAAATTAAGAGAGTTAATAAAACAAAAAGTTTAAGACCAGTGAACCAATTAGTTAATATTTTTAGTATTGTAAGGGTGGTCTTAGACTTTTTTCGTAGCTGTACATATGGCTTGTTTATATATTCAGGGATTCCCAGAGAAGATAGGAGGATAGGGCAATACCACTCTATCGGAATTTTTCACACCAATGTGTGTACTTTATTTATCTTTACTAACATAATATTTTAACTATGTAGGTACTGTAAAAAAGAAAAAGTTTACTTTAATTAATAAGGTTAGTAAAGCTATATTTTTTATTACTGTGCCTTACTAACTATTCAGGTTATACACATATATGATAATTACCGGTATTCTAATGAGGTACGAATGAGGAAGGAAGCATTTTAGAAGTAATTTACCTAAATTTGCTTGGAAGTAAAGTGGGAAATGGCACTCAGTAGAGCCAACTTGAATTCAACCCCTGATTTACCTATCATCAGCAGGCCAGTCTAACATCAGAGTGACACCTTAAATTGTTCGGCCACTGAAGTGGGTTTATTTTATTAATACAATAGTTTTATAGGTTCATTCTCCCATCATTTATTAACACTAGTCTAACACAAATTTTTACATAACATATTTTTAGTTCAAATAGTTGTGAGTGGGGAGACATCAAATCTTATGGTTATCGTTATTTGAATTAATTTAATACAGTTGAAAAATTACACCAGGACATGGGTATATACCTGGGTCATTTTAATCACTGCACCAATGTTAGGCTATACCACTGAACTATCTGGGATTGGTTCCATGCTCAGGGTAATTCTTCACGCATAGTTTAAGGCTGAGTCCATGATGGATGTGTGAAATCATCAGCTACATATGAGCAATCAATAGTATCAAGAGCTATCAGATAACATAGCCATCTGTGACTTGGGAAGACAGTACTGTAATTACAATAATTGGCAACATGTGTGTTTATATTTGTTGAGATGTTTGAATATTTTGGAGAAGATAAATAGGCCTACAGTTAAAACTAGCTGTACTATAAATAACACAAGATCCGTGGCAGATTTATAGTGCTAAGTTTCTTTATGAGAGTTTGGTGTACCATTGGGAAAAGTGACTGTGACCTTGACGGTTTAGTAAACTGTATGTAAAATAGAGAAAAGTTGTATCAAAAATAAATCTAGTTGTTCTATCAACAGTAGACCTCGCTTCCTCCATTAAAAAATAAAAATAAATTCTAAGTACATCATAACAAGAATTCTGTCATGTCCTTATTGTTACTACAGTCTTAATATTTCTATTTGGATTTCAAGTTGAAATATCTTATATAATTTTTCCCAGGATTTGAAGATGATATTTTAACTTGGTGGTCAGGATAGACAAAGAACAAAATATGATAAATATATTCTATATTTAATTGTATTAATAGAAAATAACTGTTTTTACATGGTTTAGGACGTCAATCTCACAATATATATAAAATTTAAAAAACAACACACTATTGCAATGAATAACAAGATTGGAATAACTATGTACATATATCGTTCAGCCTAGGTTTAAAGAATGGTCCTGCCAAATTTAGTTGAAATTAGTTAACACATTTGACAGATATTGTGGAACAAATATAAGGACAGACAAATGAAATGCCAAGTGGTCAAGTTAAAACAGAACCTCCCTACCAGACCCGACACGAGGGGAGGGGGAGTGGGACAGGACCATTGATACGGGCCACAGAACATTTAGGGCCCTAAGGCAGGGTCTTTCAATCATTTTTTTGGTAATATTTCAAAGAAAAGAAGTTAAAAATTAAATATGAACAACAGTCAATAGAGTAAAATGCTTATTCATATTAAGGATTAGTGAATGCCCAGGCCACCTACTTGGGTTTCCACTGGAAGAACTTATCAGAAGGAAAAGGGTTGTTCAGTCTGAGTAACCATGGCTGAAAACTTGGAAAAGGTTTTGGACAGGTCCAGCTCTCCTTTGAATCGAGAATGCATTGAGAATTTTCACAATGAGTATAATAATTCACAAGTTTGCCATGAAAAACTCTAATATGTTTGGTAAGTTTTTAATAGTATTAATACTTTTGGAAACGGAAGTCTATTTCAGGCTTGAATTAATTAGTTTATTTGTAAAAGTCTTGGAAGAAGGGTTCCCAGGCTTTGTTTCTAGTAGGTACCAGGTCCAGTTTGATCCCCTGGCAGGCCTTTTCACTACTCTTGGTCACTTATCAATGCAAATTTTAGTATTTACATATGGAATCCTGGAAGAAATTGTAGTTTTACTTCTTACCACTATAATGCCCTACTTAGGACTTATTACGTGTTTGTAGATCACTGTTATGTTATGTTTGGGATGCAAACTAATTGTGTTCATACAATTACTGCTACCCTAACCCTTTCCAGCATAGGTATTACAAATCTATATAAAAAGTTTGGGGACCCATTCAGTGGCCAAATGGTCTAAGGAGTCACTCTTGTGTTAGACTGGCCTGCTGAAAACGGGAAGATTGGGGTTCGAATCCTGGTTGGGTCTAATAATAAGTTTGGTTTTCCCTAGATGGTTTCCCTTTCTCCTTCCACACAAATGCTGTTAGAGTACCTCTAAAATGGTTCCTTCTTCCTCCCTACCCCATTAGAGTACTTATTATATATGCATATAACCTGAACGCAATGATACAAAAAATGTTTGGGGTTGGGGCACATCTATTAATAACTACAAAAAGTGGAGTCTAACATGTACATTGTCAACTATACAAAGACAAAAGAATGAGTGAAAACAAAACAAAAGTTGTATTATGCAATTAAAAGCTTAACAAGGTTATGTTACCATTTACTTAGCTGTGTAACACAATAGCTTGTTACAGTTATGGATTGTTTGTATAGTCTCACATCACTAATTCTTCTCTTCTTTTGCATTTATATGTTCTCAAAGATCTAAGAGTATTTATTTCTCATTTATTGTCTTTGCAGGCATCTAGCGAGTTAAATACACTTCTAAAAAGCGTGCTTTACATGATATTGGCATTGATCCAGTTGTTTATGTATTGCTACTATGGAGATAACCTTCGCGCAGAGGTAAGTTACATAGTTATGTAAAAGAGATTCATGTAAAAGGCTAAAAAAACTTGACTACATTAATAAGTTAAAACTATTGACAAAAATTTAAGAACTAGTTTTAAATTTAGAAATGTCACTAATGGTTAATTAATAGTAAGCCTATGTTGTTATGCACCAACTTGCAGATGGACTACAATATAAAAGTTTTGAAATTCCATAGGCTCTACTCCTAAAAGTGAGTGAGCTATTTTTTATATATATATATATATATAGTACGACCTTGCACATCATCAAAACCTAAATTTTTTAAGGTGTTTTACATGAAAAATAAAAGATCTCAAATATACCTCGAGATGTTAACTCAACAAATGTAACACAGTTTTATTAGGCCCTTAGAATGGTTTTCTCAATGCACAGTTACTTCAAAACTTTTGATTTTTTCCTCCAAAGTCATGCCTTTGAATTACCAAACTTGTTAGTAGACTACACTTTTTTTTTTGCTCCTTGTGTATTGCTTTCCTTTTAAAAAATTCATATCATGGCTTCTTCTCATTCCCTTGTTTACTTAAGACCCTAATGCTGTTTGACATTTTTTTCCCTTGTGTTTCACACGATGAGCTATACGACGTTATACTTTGAAAGGTTTAGTGAATGATTTTGTAGTCTTAGAGACAACATGACCTTTTGTAATTTAAAATGTATCAGTAATAACCTAAAGTGTTTAGATTATTCTGGAAGTCATTTGAGTGAAGAAGAGGAAATTTACAGTTACATGATTACTAGCATTTTGTAAACTGTACAATATTGGTAATACTTTTTGTTAGAAAGTTTGTTGCACACTTAAAATAAGTTTGAAACTGCCTCTGGGGAGAGAGG
The DNA here is from genome assembly GCA_901482245.1 of Timema douglasi. NCBI lineage: Eukaryota > Metazoa > Arthropoda > Insecta > Phasmatodea > Timematidae > Timema > Timema douglasi. The sequence goes on along the minus strand of CABEEJ010004731.1, from coordinate 45,774 downwards.
GTTGAACAAAGAGAAGACTGTCAGCCAAGGTAGATTTTGTGGGTAAATATGTCCAAGTCTGTTTCAGTGGCATAGTGTTCTAACACATCAATCTCGCGTTCGACTGGCGTGCTCAAGGCGGGGAAATCCAGATTCGAATCCCGATCAGGTCTATTGAAGGCGGTTTTTTCCTATATCTTTTCCCACTCTCTTTCCAGGCAAATATGGTTATATTGCCTCTAAAATGCTTATTTCCTCATTTATACCCCATATGATTAATTATCATATACTTTATTAATTGACAAGAGTGCTTCAGGGAATCAATAAAGTTGCAGCTTACTTTGATAACATAATATTGAGAGGTAGGAATGAATTAGAATGTAGGGAGTTTCTTATGGAAGCTCTAAAATGTCTACACAAGCATAATATTAACATTAATTTTTATAAAAGTGTATTTTTTAGTTCATATGTAGATACTTACGCAGGAATAAAAATTGTACTTTTTAAACAGAAAAAACAATTTAAATTTGAAAAACAAAAATTAAGACTTTTAATATTTTTTTCTATTTCCTCTAAATGGTAGTGAGCTTACTTTTCTTGTTTACACTATAGCGTAGCTTTTAAGATATGACCAATTCACTTAATTATATATATATATTCAGTAATTTAAGACTGTTATCTTTCTGGATGAATGGCATGTACATCACTTTAATAATTAAACCATTTGTGTAAGACTGGTTTAATTTTTTTTTTTTAGAGTGAGAAAATGACAACAGCAGTTTATAGCTCTGATTGGTTTAATACTACGGACAGATTCCGAAAAGGACTGGTTTTACTAATGACAAGATGTCAGAAAACTATCAACATTTCAGCTGGCAAATATTACAATGTATCTTTGGAAACTTACGCTAAGGTTTGTCATACTAAAGGATGGATAGGTGTCCAACACCTTAGCTCAGTCGGTAGCATGTCTGTCTACTGAGCTAAGGGTCCCAGCTTTGATTCCTGGCAAGATTAAACAATTTATCGCGTTTCCCCTACCATAATGATGAATTAAAGGCTGGGAGTCTGTTCTATAGTCAAGTTAGTTAATGAGTCGTGTGCTGATATAATCAGTCAGTCCAGAAAGTGTATGTTAAATACCTTAAATATATTAAAATGACATGTGAAATGAGTTTTGTATTTCCTCAGTGCCTGATTTTGTCTGTGCCACTGTATGTTTTGAGGCAAGGCCCCAAATTAGAACCTGGTTTAAAGGATTTATCTATAATAAAATGAGTTATGGTGTTAACCCTCACCTTTTCTTAATGATATATCAATCATGGCAGGTGATAAAATAAACTGTTCAGAAACATTAAAAAAAATAATGTTTTGTTGAAATTAATGAAATGACAAGCAAAGGGTTTCAGGAAGTGAAACGAAAATATAACAGCTGAGTACTTTAGTTGGCCACAAGAATGTCAAACTGCATAACTAGGATACCTTCTCCTGGTGTTTCAAGGAATCACATCTAAAATGAAATGGTAACTAATTACTGTAATTTTGAACTTACTCCTTTCTTTTCTTAAATAGCATACCTATGCGCTCAGTGAGATAAGTAAATAGTAAAAAAGGACCCAGAGCAACTATTGGAGAACAGGTTTAATAAATTCTCAAAGATGGAGTCATAGAAGCTTATAACTCAACTACATCATCCCCTAACATTATTATTGAAATCAAAGTACTAGACTAGTTCTGAAATTCCAGTGTATTTCCAGTATATTTGATTCAATAAATCCAGTATATATGAAAGACTCTCAGAACTAAACAATCTCTATGTCAAAAGTATTTAATGATATAAGGTTCGTATGCCTTAAACATTTTTACACAAAGAATATAATTCCATTGACACTGAAAAATATCCTTGCAATTAAAATCTATATTTTTTTTAAGTGTCTTACTATCCGTTCAGATTATACACTTATATACTAGTTACGCATTAGACTAAGCAGCCATTGAAGAGGGTAAAGTCTATATTTGTTCACAACAAAGATTCTCTATTTTAGAAATATGTGTCATGCTTTATTTTGTGTAGAGTTCATGTAAAAAAATCCAAATACAGTTTATATATATATATATATATGTATATATATTATAGTCCCAACCATGTATATATATTTGTATGGATAAGACTCTTGAATTATTAAGGATAAACAAAATATTTTCTTAGGGTGGACACAAAACTTACATTCAATCACCAAACTTCTTCAATTTTCTCATTTCATGTTCTAACACTTGCACCTCTTCCTTCGATTTTTGCAGAACTATTCTTCTTTTTACCCCCACTTTCCTAATCTCCTCTGATACGGTTTTTCTTTTTCTATTAAAGTCTACTTCAATCTTTTTCAAGAGCTATTTTCCTTATTTCTGATGCACTCCTTGCAGCATGAATCAGCTTCAAAATTGTCATATTTATAAGTCTTCCAGCTGCATTGAGTGCATCATAAGTTACATGCAGAGCAATAAGGCTGTTCTTGTGTAGGTTTTTAACCAGACATTATTTATTTACAGAAAAACTTCACTCAATAGCTGCATTGCTAAGGAAGAGAACGAAAATTCTTTAGTAACGGTTTGCAACTACTGGGACAGAGTTTCTTTGGAAAAAATATTCATATAGAACTTATCAAGCCGGTCACTACACGAAGTGAATCCTTTAATATAGTCAATAACTTCTTGATTTGACACAACATCCAAGTAGTCTCTATTACAGCATCGGCTTGCAGGATAAAGATGTTGTTTCTTGTCTAGTAGGACTTATAATCCAGAAGTTCTCCTATGGGTTCTAAGAGAAGAATTGATTATAATTGCAGGAGAGAGACAACTGGCACCTTTGACAATTTTTTAGGAGAGAGGACACTTATGTAAAAGTTTGTTGCAGAGACCACCTCTGAAATGAAGTCCAGTAGTCTCTAAAGTCCGACACTTCACAAGTCTGACACTTCCAGTAATTAGGGATGTGAAAAAAGTATCGATACTTTAATAATATCTATATTTTCCTTTCACTACTAGTATTTTTTTCGATAATTTTACTGGTATTAGTACTCACACTCAGGTATTGGAAGAAACACCTTTGTTACCTTCACTCAACTGGTATTAAATGTTTACTAGGATGGACTGTGGAGGATGAACAAATGACACTTTTTCTCAATTCTCACTCATTTTCCGCAACTCTAGCACTCAATTATTTTAGTTTTATCAATTCAGCCTGATGCCTGATGTGGGTGTCGACCAGTCTACTAGCCCTTATCAATGAGCACGGTCATCACAAAACTAAACTAAATAAGCTTTTGTAGAGTTCAATGAACTCACTCTATTTAAGAGTACCCCAAGGGACCGAGGCAGAAAAGTTTATGTGCATTGTCTAAGCAGATGAAGCAGGGCAGGGCAGGGCGTCCATTCTTTTTTGTTTGCCAACAGTTAATAATCTATCTTAATAGAGTATATAAACGACGAATCTAGTTAAAAATTGGTACCTACCAGAAATGAATTAAATAAGTAGTTTAAAAAGTTGGATAATGAGAAAGCATATTTTAAAATTTGTGTTAAAGTATTAAAAACCATTATGAATCTCAATGTTTAAATAAATATGAAAATACAATTATCATGCAAAAGTTGAGATTATTATTACCAGTTTTTTTCCCCTCATTAAAATTGTAATGCTGATACTTACTGTTATCAATACTTTGCTTTCGATACCACATCCATACCAGTAATCTGACACTCGGCAGGGTAGGTACATTAAATTTTTGTGTTATGACTTGTCGATGTGTGTGACAGAATGATGTACAGTGTTGTCAGTCACTAGTTGCTAGTTATACATGCGGACGGTAAAGCAGTCACTAGTGTGATTAATACAATAAACTAACCTGTGAAACACTGTTAATTTGGTGTTTCTTTAAATTAGCGCCCGTTACTGTTCAAAATGATTAATCCGACAATCTCCAGTAAGCCAAACCCCGCCGGTCTGATATACATCGGGTTGAAGAGACTCGACTGTACTTTGATGTCGTTAATGCCTTTCAAAGCTGCTGATGCTGCAAACCCATTAGCTACAGTAGGGAGTGATTTCATGTTGGATTGTTTCTTAAAATAAATAGATAGCATTTTTTGAAGTATTTGCTGAAATAACTACATCATATTTCATAATTCTGTTCATCAAGTGTTCAATAGTTTAATCTAGATATGCAAACATAAATTGCAATAGAGGTCGAGTGCTGTGATATTCAGTGAGAAATGTCTCCAACACAATTGAAAGTGACAGCATGAATCCCGAGTTTGCTGTCAAAAGTTCATCCTTCACAAAGCTACTTAATGCTTGAAAATTGTTAAATTTTGAAGAATGCTTGTTAGAAGAATAACATACTTTTTTAAATAAGGCAGTAATGACACTGCACTCTCAAACACCTTTGAGTACTCTCTCTACCCATCTAATAAAACAAAACTTTATTGGGAAAAGAAATGATTCTGTTATTCTTTGATAGTCTGCACATCTCATTGGAAAATCTCTAAGTAAATGATAAAGGGACCGCAAAAATCGGTTAGTATCTTAACTAGAGTTAGCATGTGCATTTTTGTGAGTATCAATAACAATGTGTAAAGAACAAGTTCCAAATTCCAGCAACTCATGATCTTGTGGAGAATCCTCCTCCAATTAAGTTTTGAAATCATTTAAAAATAGGAGATTTACATTTGGCCCATCCATAGAAACTAGTTTTTATAAGATCCAAAACCTATTCTTTTAGTGCAGATATAAAGCTCATCAATATATATATGACCTAAAATTCAAGAGGTTAAATATCTTGTATGCATTTCATTTTCATTCCAAAAGTGCACAACATTATCCATCTGGATCTTATGGGCCACAGTATTTATGTGCTCATCAAATGAAATGCAGTAAAATGAGCATTACTTAGCCATAGTTGCAAGCTAACTTTTGAAAAAAGAACCAAGCACACACACAATAACTTTAACAAGTTTATCTTAATGCATTTGGAATTTCTGTGCAATATCACCGTCAGAAAACATTACTGTGAAATGATTATAACAAGAAGAAAAATGTGTCATTATTTTACTAATAGCCCATAATATTTCAGCATAAGAAACTTTATCTTTGAATAGGAAACTTTGAATAGATCAATTAGGTTTAGTTTTGAGTTCCAAAACTCCTTCACGGTCATTAGCACTAGAATGTACACATTTGCCAAGCTGCAGGGATCAAAACTAATATTTTTTTGCCCCCACTAGCAGCGTTCACTCTGTCAACATGCTTCTTTCCCTTGTTATGATTGGATTGAAGATATTCCCATATTACTTATGGCTATCAAAGTTGGTTTTACACAAAGAACAATGTCCTTTAGTTTTATCATAATCCACTTTTAAGAGCCACAGTCAATCTGTAAAGATTGTAATGTCCAACCAATCACCCTTAAAAAAGTTTTTCCTCTGCGTTTATTCATTTATTCTTATACAAAATGGTAACAAGATAAACAATAGGGCTCTGTAGAGTACTCATATCAGCCAAACTTGCGAACTGTACATTCCTTTTGAGGGAGTGGGGAAAAGGGCTCAAGTGAAGAACACAACAAAGAGGGTACTGTGCCATTAGTGTGTTAGTGTAGTCAAAACAAATATTTATTCTTCTAGCATGTAGAGAGGGGTTAGGGTAGACACTAAAAATAGACAAGGGAGACAATCATCCCTACTGCGATGTCATCTACATATGTAGCAAACAATACAGACCAGAGGGAGTGTAGTAATAAAGGTGTGGTCAAACTAGAACTATCAGTAGTGTTCAAAATATAAATATCGGATGTGTCAAAATGTTTATGCAAACTGACATAGCCAGCATTTCACTCAATGAGAATCATTATTATTTTTCTAGTATCTGATTCAAAATTCAAGTATATTTCCAGTATTAAGAATAAAATCAAGTATATTTCCTGCATATAGGTTTTATGTGGACTATAGATGAACACAGAAAGCCTTGATGAAGAATGACAAAAGATTGTAAATACCACATATACCAAGGGAAACCAGACCTTACGCCTGGTTCAATATGCTAGATGTCTCCACCGTGGTTCGGATTCCACGTTAATCTGTAGGTCCTCCATTTCATCTCACAATCACCCTACCATTACACATTAGCGTAAGTGCGTATAACCCGAACAGGTAGTAAAACGCGGTGCTAATAATAATAAATATGCTAGATTTGGAAAGAACCGGCAAATAACCCAAAAATTAAAATTCAAGCCACTTACCATTTTCTCAATTTCAAATAAAAACACATTCTACTAAAAATTTATGCATTTTGGCCTAAAACATACCTGTAATCTTTCAAATAGCGATGTCATTGTTAGCCTTAAAGTTTCTGTTTTGCCTACATAGATTATGTAATTTTTTTCGAAAGATCCTCTAAATTATTTTGACAAATTATTGTAACAGGTAATTTATCATATCAAAAATATATGATTTGAGAACAGCATAACAATATACCTCAGGCCTTTGATCAACATACAACAAAAACAAGGCTCAACCAAAATAGTTGAAAGTCAGACAAAATTACAACTCACTAAAAATACACTACTGCAGTTTCTAGAAATCTTATCAAAGGAATCAGTCATCCAGACCCTCAAACACAAAAGTGAAAGTAATCAGTACATGTAGCCCCAATTTCATGAGTAAAGTGGAGATTCCAAAACTTTCTGGTCAAAGATTGGATCTTGAATCGAAGGTCTAGTTGTAAGTCAGTCTTTACCCTACTAAATAATTTTAATCCATAAGATGTTAATCAGTTTAATTTCAAGAGAAAAGAAATGACAGACTATTGCTGACAATGAAATAAAGGATTTTTTGTAAATTATAATTCAAATTATGTTTATCTTAATAAGTAAATAGTGCATACTAAAATGATAAATAAGAAATGATCTCCTCATGTAATTAATCAGTGTGTTTAAAAAAAATATATATATTTGTGTTTTTCAGTTGTTGAATTCTTCATATAAATATTTTGCATTGCTGCAACAGCTCAACAAATAGTTCCATTGCATATTGCGCCACCCAACCACTGACAATCTGCAATTCATCAGTTTCCATTCGAGAGATGATTAAGGATTACTTTGTGGCATAATTTAGAGAATCCAATCATAGTTGGATAATACTCAGGACAAGATCCTTCAAGAAATTAGCCAGAAGAATATAGAAAGGATGCTGGAAAGGAACCGTAAAATATCCAGAGCGCCCATGATTCATGAATGGCAAAGTGCATACATTCTTCTGTAGTGGTGCAACCTCTACATGCATACCAAGTAGTTATGGGCAATATCAAATGACAAACAAATAATTTGATAATTTGACCTATTCAATAGTTTATCATTTGAATGTTTTATTTGTCATATTTATACAAAATAATTATTTTCTTAAGGTCCCTATTTGGGAATCAGTAGCGATCTCTTTCTGGCTGATCGATAGCTGTGCTTAAAATTTGAATGTATTTATTTTTTATCTTTATGGAAAATATTATTTGCTCTAAAGGTTATTATTAGAAATCCAGCCTAGAATAAACTTTAATGATCAAATATCATACTTTTATTCTATTTAAAATGTTGTATGTTTTTTCCAAATTGAATTATAAAATCACTTAAATGACCAAATTTTTGTAATTTTATCTGGCTACTTTTTAAAGGTAATTTAAATATTCTAGTTATAGTTTTCAAACATGTCAACCATAGCAATAACATACCAATGTTTTTGTATGATAGCATTTATGGCTCATAACACACAATTAATAATTTGGAATATTTTATTCCTACAGCATGAGATAGTATTAACTTATTTTGTTTTTATTATTAGTTCAGTTTGCAATTCACAGAACTATCAAGAAATCAATCATATTAATAATATAATGTATTGTCCTGAATAGTCAGCTTTGTCAGCACTAGATTTTATGAAAACGCAAGGGTGACTATTGACCAGCAGCTAAGAATGAATAAATACTTCATTTAATTTGAATACAAATACAAACTGCTTTTGGTAATTACCGATTGAATCAAATATTGATATAATTTGGAAACCATGGTTTTCATTATTTAATATTGTCCCTCACTAACTACAAGCCTAAGTGAAGAACAAGTATTTCAGGCCCATGGTAAACATGCAAGGAACTCATCTAATATAATAAAACTTTGCAATTTTTTTAATTAAAACAAAACCTGTAGACCCTCATGGGCCAGATCATGTAGACTGGTTGGAACATGAAAGGCTGCTCTAGGAAACTGAAAATGTTAAGAGTGCTTTAACAATTTTTGTGCTACTAAAAGCAAACTGCATAATTTAAATATTTTATGCATTTACCTTCTATAATAAAACAACATAAAATTGACTGAGGATAATGATACATCATACTACATACATAACATAAGTGAAACATTAAAGAGTATCACCAATAATTTTTATTTTATTTTGAAAACAATACTCACTCAAACTCAAAGATTATTTACATTTTCCACAATATGGACTTGACATACATTCACAATTACACTTTGCAACATTTATTACATTAATAAGAATAGTGTTACGTGTAATGAATTTTTTTCTGCATATATATAAATCAGGAAAAGGTCGGTTCAAACATACTATCACTTCTGATCACTTTGGCTCCAAATCCCAATTATTTACCCAAACTAATCTTAAACTTAGCCCTTGGTATTTTTAGAAACATTTAAAATTAAGAATACATCACTAACTACTAACTAACCATAAATTTTTTCTGCATAGATATTATTTACAACAGATATTAAAAAAAGCTATAGACTTTAATAAGCAAATATATACAGTTTAGGAAAAGGTCTGTTCAAACATATTATCACTTCTTATCACTTTGGTTCAAAATCCCAATTATTTACCAAAAATAATCTTAAACTCAGCCCTTGGTATCTTTAGAAACATTTAAAAGTAAAAATACAACAATAACTATCCATACATTTTAAATAAGAAATAAAATATTTCAAAACTATTTAAAAATTGTAGGGATGTCAAACTCAATTCTTCGATTCCTCGATACCCTCAATTTTTAATGGTATCGAAAGAATTGATAATCAATCTTAATATTTCGATTCTCGATACGTTTGAATCCTAGCTCTCATGTCAAGTACTGACAACTAAGCAAAATGGAAAAATCCAGATTGAGTAGAAATCAATTATTTATATACTAATTTATGTGCTGTTAATTGCTGTATATTTTGGTTCAATTAATGATACTATTAGGCGAAAAGACTAATGTTTTTAGTTTGTTATTTTTGCTATGCTATGAAGTTGAATACAATTGTTTATATGAGGCCGGAAAAATAATGAAATAGGAAATGTTCAATAATAAAAATATTTAGGGAGAACTTAAGAATCAGAATTGAGAAAAACAGGTATTGTGACATCTCTAAAAAATTGTCATTATCTCTGTATCTTAATATTTAATTATACAATACTAATTACCTACACAAGCAGTATTTCATTATTTTAGGCCTAATTTTATAACATATTTTAAACAATATCAATAAAAAGAGCCAAAAATAAAAACAATATGCATATCAACAGTAAAGAAAATTAATGATAAAAAATGAAACTTTTTTTTTTATATTCAGAAGTTGAGAAAAATAAGAAAATATTATAGTTACCACCCCGAGAACAAAACCTAGGCCAAGGCTTGGGGTAGTGGTAGCAAATTTTCTTTTAGCAGAAATCTTACATTTTTGTATAAACTGTTAGAGAAGGCAGCTCACACAAATACTGGAGCAGAGAAGAAGGGGTTAATTCAAGAAGTTTGAAACATATCAGTGAATGAGTAATATTTTTTTTATCAACTATAACAATTTAAACTTTGGCTTTTGTTATATGTTTAAAAATAATAAGATTGGGGATTAAAAGGAATTATATTTTTGTATCACATATTTTAAAGATAAAATTATTTTTTCAGTGGATATAAAGGCCATATTTACACACAATAAAATAACATACAGTATTTGACTTAACCCGAATTAATAATAAAGGTCTACATTTTCTTGGCCTCAAGAAGAATGGCTAAACCAAGGATTTTCTCAACTTTGGTGGTGTATTTTAATAAGCCACTCTGTAAGGTTGATGCCAATACATTTTTCACAGCAGAGCCAAAGTATTATGGTAATGGTTAATAATATGAAACACCCGAAAGACGGTTCACAACATAGTTATTGAAACACCAAAAGCGGTTTTGAAATGATGTTGTATTTCTGCTTATGGATACTTATCCAAATAAAGGAATAACCAAAATTCATTTTTTGATGTAAATCTATGCAATAAAGATTTGTTTTATTTTCCTTAAGCAAATTCAGAGGTAAGGTTATAATAAGGGTGTGTAGCTACATGTGATCTAATGGCACCAAGTTGTGTTTATAATGCCGCCTGTCATAAAATAAAAGCAAAATGAAACTCGTTATTTCAAGTTTGTTATTATATTGTAACTTAGTTCAAATGTTTTTAAAATTTAATTTTACAATTTAAAAAAAAAGCAATTTAATTCTAACCTTAAATTAAGTATGAGCATACTCGCACAGCTATAAGGAATAGTGAATTTCCCCCAAAAATACTCAAAGCGTTGGGTACCCCTAATTAAAAATATTATTAGTAGGTATATTGATCTAGAGGCCTCTAGAATTTTAAGTCTTGATGAATTTCACAATAGATCTAAGTCCTTGATCACATGTTAAATTTAATATACTTAATAAATCATCCATTTTTGGAGTGTTAAGGCTTATTTATGAGCACTTCATAAGTATCCAATATCTTTTTCAATGTACCACTGGGGTAACCATTTCTTTTCATCTTTCATCTAGTCTTCAAATAAATCAAAAACCTCCTCAATACTGTCAACATGTTGACCAAGTTAAAAGCTATTTTATGTGAATTTCTGTTCCCCAAGCAAAAATATTAGAATTATAAAAATTAAGCTGGGTGAGTAAGTCTGATTAGTAATGCATGATACTGAGCAGAACCAAAAGTAATTTTCTGTCTCACAATGCAGCAGTGGATGGGGTAGAGGTATATTTAAAACCTAAGTACACAACATTTTATATTCCTGTCCTGGCTCATCTACCCCTACTGACACATGCCATTCTTTTCATTTTGAAAGTAATATTGATTACATTTTTATTATTTATTCCTAGCTCTAAAGGTCACAGCCACACAGATCTAACTAACCTGACCCTGCCTTGTATTTTGCTGGTGTCAACATTCTGATTAGGTTTGGAATTGGTTCCTAGTGATATGGATACTGGAAATAAAAACAAAAAAATTAAGTAATTCTTTTTGGCCTATTATTTATAGTTTTATAATTTCAAGGAAATTCTCAATGAACTACACTTTTTCTTTTACCAGTTTTATACTTTTTAAATGTGGATTATTTTTTCACTAATGATAATTTAGATTTCAACTTGTTACCAAAATGATATACAATAAAGTCCCGACCATATGGCCTAAATGGGAGACAGGTGGTTGGATAACTGAAATTTCAGATAATACAGAAATAAGGGGAGAGGCTGGAACTTGACTAATAAACATTAATTAGATGTGCATAATATATATGAAATAAGGATCAGTAACTACTCTAAAATATAAATTTTACAAAACATTACAAAACTCATTTAACTCAAGTAAACAGAAAAAATGATTTAAAATAAATTAATTTAACTTTTACTATATATCGTAGTTAATGTCACTGTTTAGAAAATTGGTGATGTGAAGTTTGTTCCCCAGATTTGCTTCTCTTACTTGCAGTGAGGTCACACCAAAAACACATTAAATATCGTATTGGCGTTCTCACACAAGAAACTATAAAAAAATATTTTATTAAGACATTTCACATGTAAATTATTGTCACGGCATAGCTTATTGTGTTATTAAAGTTACTAAATCATGCATGACAACATGTTTCCACACAAATACTAACGCGAAAACTTTATTTTATTGTATTTCACGCATAAAAAACATAAACCTTATTTCAAAGTTATTTTTCATTTTGGTCATAGAAGAATAGCAGCATTGTTTCTGACATTACGTTTGAACGCGCTCTAAGAACTGATCTCAAGGAGCGCTTAGTTTCTCCATGGTGCGTGATATCAGCTGCCTGCTGATTATCTTGCGGTATTCGTTTGTTTTTTGTGAGTTAGTTGCAGCAACATAAATAAAATATAGTTTAGTGCAGTTTTAATAAGTATATTTTTTTATCTTTTCCAATGGCATCTGAGAGTGTGGAAAAACGCGGCACATTGTCAAAACAGATAAACAGAGGTGAAATAAGAAGTTACGATGCATGCTTTAAGGTTGCAGTTGCATAATACGCTATGCAAATGAACAATTCGGCGGCGGCACAACATTACGGCATGACTGAAGTTAACGTGGGTTGCTGGAGGAAAGATTTTCCCAGTTTGTATGGGAGAAACAAAATGAAGGTGTGCCCACATCAAGAGAAATCATTCGTTTGAAAGCCCTTGAAGTGGCTTGGGAAATGAATGTTCCACGGCAGACTTTTAGAGCCAGTATTGATTGAGTTAAAAGAATGATGAAGAGAAATGAATAATCTCTCAGACGCCGGACAACAATAGCTCAGAATCTCCTGCTGATTATGAAGATAAGCTTTTAGCTTTTCAGATACATTATTTGACTGAAACAGGCCAACAATCACCTCAAGAGTCAGATTGGAAATTATGACCAAACACCAGTGTTTTTTGACCTTCCATCTAACAATACTGTGCACCCAAAATGGGAGAAGATTTTAATGATCCGTACCACAGGCAAAGAGTAACCATAATGCTTGCTTGTCTTGCAGATTGTTCCAAACTCCCACCCTGTGTTATTCTATAAAGGAAGACCACACCACAAGAAAAAATGCCTATTGTAATTCATGTCCGAGTCCAAAAGAATGGGTGGATGACTGAAGATTTAATAAAAGATTGGATGAATTTAGTATGGAATAGGCACTTGGCAGGAGAAGCATGTTTGTACTAGATTCTTTACAGGGTCATCTTACTGACACTGTGAAAACTACTGCCACAAATATGAAAACTGACTTAGATGTGATACCAGGAGGAATGACAAGCCACCTTCAAGTGCTTGACGCAGTTGTTAATAAGCCATTTAAAGCCTACCTGAAGAATAAATACAATGATTGGTTGCTGGAAGGAAATCATGCGCTCACTCCTACAGGCAAGATAAAGCGAGTGTCTCCAAGCCTGCTAATCGAGTGGATCCTCTCATCATGGCAACGGAGCTCACAAGATTCCATTATAGCAGAATTCAAGAAAGGCTGCATTTCAAATGCACTGTATGGGTCAGAGGATGATCTTCTTTATGAAGCCTCAGGTAGAGATGTGTCCGAGGAAGATTCTGAGTGGTAACAAGAAAGTGAAAGCTCAACTACTAGTGACAATGACGATTCAGTTGATGAGAGTGATTAGATGAGACCTAATAATTACATCATTTTTAAAGTGTACTGCATACCATCAACTCTATTAATATTCATAATTATGACACAAATGTACTTAACAGTTAACGTGTAACAAGTTATACCTATTATTTGTCAATTAAAACCTTCAACTACTATAAATTAATTATTACAAGTTTAATTAGCCTATGTAGTAAATGGAAAAGAGAACAACCTTGTATTAAAAACCATTTTTCTTTTAATCTTATTGAGCCATGGAGAACATAGGGGAGTCGTCTTATATTTGAGGCCATCTTATACTAGGGCCAATACGGATATATATGTCAGATAAAACAGAATGTTGGGTAGTCGGGACTCTATATTTTTAAATATTTCTATAAATAAATAAATGGAAGTACATTGAGAAATAAAATAGCAAAAGTTTACCTTTAATTTAAGGAAAAATGTAAATAATATAATCAAATTTACTTTAAAAAGACCTGATAAAACACCCGATTCAGTGACTTAATAAGATAGAAATGAGATATATTTGTAAGATTTTCATTGTAAAGTGCATTATTGTTTCGATCTATTCATAGGCTAGCTGCTAGGTGATAACATAATTTGATATTTGGAAGGCCAATAAACAGAATAAGTACATAAAAGTTGTACAGTATTTATATAGTTTAAGGTCAACTTTATACTTTTCATTTTCTAAATGATATTTTTTAAGTGAAATAAATAAACCAAAAATATAATTTTGTTGATAAAATAAATCAGTTTTCATCCTTGGTAAAGAAATGGCAAGTGAAGAAGAACCAAAATGACTTATTTCGAATAAATACTTAAATTACATAATGATACCAAATACACTGCTTCCTAAGACAGAAGTTACAAACAAATCACATGATAGCCCACAAAAAATTATTCCAGCATTATTACAAGAAATGTTCAAATAAAGAATTAGTTATTTAGATTTGGTCAAATAATATATAGATGAAAAAGTATGTTTAAAATAACAAAGTATTAATTCAATATAAACTTTAAGATTACATATTCATACTAGCAAACTCATAATCCTTTTTAATAAATGGTATATAAAGAAGATATTTTATGTATAAATAAATTACAGTTAAATTCAGTATTATATTATTTCCATCAAAAGTTATTATTTATTTTAAATAAATATTATATAAACTTTAATGAGCCAATATAATTTTATTGTGGTAGGATGGTAAGTTTGGAACATAAAAATAACATATTTTAAAACAAGTGTAAAAAATATATGATGTAAAAATTTAGTTCTAATAGCTGTTGTAACTATTGGCAATCTACCATTGAAATAATTATGTTTTAATATAAGGTATAGAAGATATTTCCCCAAGTTTTGATTTATAGTTAAATCATATACATGCACATCATTGCATGTGCATAGAGAATAACATACCTTAATTAAGTTGATACAATAATGAAAATTGAAAAAATAAGGAAAGAGGAAAAAATGTAGGAAGAATCCAATGCTCAAATGTCAAATCATCTTTATTTCTTCTGGCTTTTATAGAAGAAAGTCCCATATATATATATTGGCATTATTGCCTTCATTAAAAACTAGAGGGAAACATAATAAAAAAACCTTTTCGATTTGTCTTTAATTTTAAATTTATTATCATCATTCATATATAAATCTATTTCATTTACTTTTATTTTTCATTTAAATAGATAGATTACATTTTCAAATTTAGGGGTTATCTGTAAGCAACATAACACTTCTTTCTAACCCATTTATGACCCCCCATCCCTATGTAACATGAAGTAGAGATTTAGACTGACCCTTCCCCCCTTTCAAAATTAAAATATAGTATAAGATCTGCTGGATTAAATTGTCACGCTATCATTGTTGTTAAGTAAAGTTAATGCCATCTAAATATCATATTCTTTAAATTGTGTTTCATAGCATTGTGATGTAACGACCCTCTCCCCATATGACACAGAAGACCTAAGAGCTCTCCCCTCTTAAAAAATTGTGTGATTTATGGATGACTCCTTAAAGGTGTCAGCAATTTTATTTTACTCCAACTTCAACTACCACAGTATTTTAAAGAGTTTATACACCTTCAAAATATAATAGGCTTGTGTTTTACTTCTGTTTCTCTAAATTTATCTAGAGGTAATAATGATGAAATAGAAAAACTGTGTTTATGTTTAAATATGTATATGAAACCCGACAAAGGAAGATGTTACATGTTGTCCCTAGGTGAGCTTTCTTCAATAAATTTTCAATCACTCAGTTTATCTTTCCTTATAATTCCAATTTCCATTATTGTATAATCATTTAGCCACTGGGCCTCCTCCTTCATAGAAACTTACTAAAGAACAATTTATTACAAATTTGATTTAAAATTAAACGTTCATATTTATTAAATTTAGTTTTAATAATCATCTAACACCTTAGATCAGTAGACAGACACGCTTCTGACAGTGGGGACTGGATATTGTGCCAGTCATAGTCTTAAGTTATATTATAAAACATATGAAGCTACGACAGGCCTAAAAATCTGGTAAAGGATGTAAAAAGTGAGAGATTAATTTATCAAATTGTGTGCATTTAAATATTAAATTTAAGCTTAAAAAATAAAAACATTCATTAATTGTTGTTTCTTTGGGCTCTTTCATAATTAGTATTGAATGAAAAGAATTTTCAAAATATAGTGCACTTTGTATTAGTGTTCCCACTGACCCTCAGGTTTTGCCTTTTTTTGATCATGGCAGGACTTGGGAAATAAAAGTTTTAATTTCTAATAATATGTGTTTATACTCAAAATTTATTGAATATAATATATTTAATACTATTAATAAGTATCTATGATGTGAACCCATGAAAGAGAATTTTAAACATATATTTATTAGAGTTAATTATAGAGGTTATTAAGAGGGTGTGTTAATATATTTTTAAAAATCTTAATTTGAAAATAACAATAAAAATGAATTTTTTTTAAGTTTCACACTTTGGAATGTATTTAAATATGAGAGCTTTCTTATTATTTCAAATACTGTCAAGAGAATAGGAATGCAAGCTGTGGGAAGTTAAATAATATTGAGCAAATTGAGTTATCGATATTAAAATGGCATACCTAAAGAAAAAAATCAACTATATTAAACAGTCAAAACATTTTTATGGTTAGAATAGTGAATCAAAGAAATAATGATTCTCTAATTTTTTAAACCACTAAAATATTAACTATTGCCTTTTCTTAAAAAATAAAATAAAAGGGAAGCTAACCAGCCAAATAGATCATACTTTAAAACTCTTTCAATTTATGTTCCTTAAAAATATGTGGTCATATTAAGATGAGTAATAGTTTTAATCTCATATCACCAACAGTTTTGTTAAAAGGGTTTAGAAGTGTGCGATATTGACAGATTTTTTTTCTTTAATATTATAGAATGAAAATCACAAGATTAATGTTAATTGGAAACTAATAATACAAAATAACATTCATATTTATATTTAATGATATACAAATACATTTTTACTGATAAGCTGAAAAATAAAATATTGGATAAAAAGTGACAAAAAAGGAATACAATGTGTATTCAAATTTTTACAATTACCATATTGATCCGAAAATAGACTTCACATTTTCCCCAAAAACATCCTTTATAAAATCTTTGTGCGGCCTATAAATGCACCCTTAGATAATAAATAACTATTGTTGTACCTTTTGAATTTTATCAATATATTTTGAAATAGTTTATAGTCCTTACAACATACTGCTTCAAAAATATTATTTATAAATAGATGGACCTTGACTCCTTATAATAAAAATTTAACTCTAAGCCAAATGTCGGACAGAATAGTCAAAATTCAGTCAAACATAGCTGCTACTATTAGATACTTTTTGTTGCAGTATTTTGGTTACACAAGTAAATAGTCTCGATATATTTATTTAATTTTTTGATATAAAAATATAATTTAAATTTCAACTTATTTAACATATATGATATGAAACAACAATTGACATAATTGTGTTAGGGCTGAAGAAAAGGCCTACTTTCTTCACTTTAGAGGTGAGAATGAAATTGCTGTATAAATAAATAACATGTTGTAGATCATGATTATAAAAGTATCTCTTGGGGAATAACTAAGACTTAGTTATAACAAACTTTAAAGCTTTGTTATAAAACATGTTAATAATATGAACATTAAAAAGTTAAAGGATTCGTTTTGAGAAATAAATATTTTTTTCCTTTCAAAGAAATCATATTTTTAGGGTAGGGCCTATAATCAGGGGCTTCCGAGAGATTATTTTCGCGTCAATATGGTACATTCAAATTTATCTTTACAACTTAAAAACATATTTTATAGACAAGCAAGAATAATATATGTCAATATAAATAAATGTGTATAAGTCTACTTTACAAAAAGTTTAACAACTATACAACATATTCACATATCCATGTACACATAATATTTAAATAACTCAAGACAGTCATGATTAAAAATGGTAATTAAGAAATAACACACTATAAAATAATGTTATATTAATTTGTTCTTTTGTCTCCCAAAGAAATATTAAACTAAATTTTGGTGTATTAATACCACTACTGTATAAAATAAAACAAATTTTTCATCAATTTATCTGCAATGTTATCTATCACCTAAAATTAGGTCCGATGTGCTCAGTCACTGAAAAACTATAAATATTCAATATCGCATCCTTGGGCCAAAATGATATTTAACCATCTTAAGTTTATTCTGATCCATATCACTTAGGCCCAATCTTACCATGTCACATTAAAGTTCTCGTAACTTAACCATTTGTAAAGTCTAACCGTTGGTTAAACTTAGCGTTGCGTTTTACAATACTATTTTGATGTGCTCGTCAAGTTATGGATGGGTGCCTTCAATTAGTTCTTATCATAAAGCTCCTCAAAGCACTAGATGTGCTACAATGCTTTTGATTGGCTTAATTTGAACCAATAGCTTGTAAGTAACTATTTAAATGTCTGTGAAATTATAGAGTTGTTAGAAAAAACAATTAAAGTATAATGGATGTATATGTTGTTGTTTATAACATGTCATGTTATTCAATAACCATATTCATACATATAAGTTTATAATACATAATGTTTTTTCCTATGCAAATAGAAATGGGCGTACCTACTCTTCTTATTTTAAACAGGCGTGTATTTTAACGCTATTATTTAAGCTTCAAAATGATTAACTATCTAAACAGTAGAATCATAGTCAATTTTTAAACACACAATTTAATATTCAAATAAAAACCACGCTTAATTAACCATGGACGTCTACTGGAAGAGAGAAAGTGAAGAAAAAAACACGTCCCATATTAGCCATTCAGACATACATATAATAACTTACAAGATAATAAAAACATAGGTAGGTCTAAAGCTATTATTAATTACTAATAACTATTGACAAGAAATGAACACTTCTAATCGCGAAGTAAAACCATTGAAAAGAATTGGCATATTTTGAATAGGAAAGAAGAGCCTGTAGGGATAAGCCAAAATAGTTGTAATAAAAGTCGATATCAGGAATTAAAACCTCTTCCCCGTGTCGTACGGCGACTTAAAAATGACCCTATAAAAACTTGCCCCAAAGAAACGTTAACATACCAAATTAGACATATATATTAAATAGAAGGAATAAATTTGACATATTTATTTTATTATTATCTCTATGTTAAACTGGGAGTAATTTGTTACTAAAAAAATAAAATTGAAGTGATTGGGATTGAACACAGGCCAATTTACTGGTAAGCTGACGCTGTACTACATACACCAAAGAGGTACATACTAAATTGCTTGAAAGTTAGAATTATAGCATGAAAAATCTGTGATTAGGTGATCATTGGTGAAACATCTATTTAATTAAAGGTGAACAAAATTAAAACCAAGAGAATTCATAAATAGCTGTCCAAAGTTTTATAAAAATAATAATGTAACCTCAATTGAATAATAACAATTGTCATAAAACAATATGGCGGAATGTTTGGAAGTTAATGCGCAAGTTAAAATGCTAACCAGAAGGTAGACCTCGCGTTAACTTAAAAGCACTTTAACGAGGACGCTAGCTCTAACTGAACATTATAAAATCCAAAGTAGTGATCATTATCGCTTAACCCCATGTCAAGCCCTAACGAATAAAATAACATGACATTGTAAGATTGGGCCTTAGAATTGTTCCCATTAACAAAGGTGTCTAAACTAGTAATGTGAAAATAAAAAGAGTATTAAAAAAATTACAGTCCAAACAAGTTCCATTTAGGTATAAAATCAATGAACATCTATCATCGATTTTAAAGGTAATACAAAATGTAATGGTATTTGGATGCAATATTGAGAGTATGTATATTAAAAAGTAGACTAACAATGTATACTGAAAACTAACTTGATAAACTAGCTTGCCTTTTGGCCACCACATTCCGTGCTTACATTAGGTTGTTAGATTTCCATGGTGATATGGAATAAACGATTATAAAAGCGATTTTGGTGTCATATTAAAGGTCTGACTGTGCAGAAAGGTATATTAAAAATCCCCCCCTTCCCCGATTCAATCCAATTTACAGCTAGCATATTTTCAAGTTTTTTTTGCATCCTACAAATAAATGCCACAGCACCAAAATAAATTCTACGAGGTCTTTTAGTCTTTTTTGCTTAAAATGTAACATTATCATGTTATTGCACTTTAAAGAATGTTTATTGTGAATCAATTAAACTATAAATTTGCTAATTTGTTCCATTTAGTTCCAGACTCGGGTGTTGAGTTAAAACTATGAGATAGATGACAATCTAACAAGAGAAAACAATTTTGAAAATTGGCTTCTGTTCTTCATGCCAAGAAGTAAAACAAATTGAAGAATTTTTAGTTATTATTATTATTATTTAGCACCGCGTCTTACTACCCGTTCGGGTTATACGCTTTAAGCACTAATTACGCTAATGGATTAGGAATTGGGAAGGTTGAATTAGAGGAAGTGAATCCGCATTCGCGTGGAGGGGGAGTGGAAAACCATTTAGGAAAAACCACTTCCAGTTCACCCGACCGAGATTTGAACCTCAAGCTCCCCGTCCTCAGCGGTTGAGCTCAACACGACTAGCGCGTTAGCCAACTACG
>CABEEJ010004731.1:0-25070 GCA_901482245.1 Timema douglasi | reverse complement strand
GGGGGGGGGGAGGAGGCTTAAACTCTGTGAAAAGTGCTGTTCAACTCAACAGAACTATTGGAAAACAATTTTGACCATGCAAAATGTTGGTGACTTCACTGATAAAAGACGAATTAAAAGATATGTTTAAGGCAAAGAAAAAGAAACACACATTGGAAAATCTTCAAAAAGATTTAGAAGACAACACTCCCAGTCATTAAAAGGTAATCTAACCAAAAAGAAGTAGATAACCTTTTGCAAAATGTATTGTTCTTTGATTTTAGTATCTTTACTCTTATTGTTAGATGCACTGCTTTCGAAATGAATTGTAAAAACAGAAAATGTAAGCCATTTTCAAATATGGCGGACTTAGGATCGATTTATCTGCAGACTAAGACCTTTGGTTTGACACCAAACACACTTTTATAACATTTTATCAAGGGCCAAGGTAAATTTTTAAGTTTTTCTACCTGCCTACATGGAAAGGTGGTGAATATGAGGAATGTGATGGGGGAAGCTGCTTGTTGAGATGTGGCTTGGGCGGCAGTTTGGGCATTTTGTCACTTGTGCTGGTACTTGGAGCAGTCATAATTTCATGATGGGTGTGCAGTTGATGACAAGACATAGCTTTGTGTTGGAGGCAGCTACTGGAGTATGTCACTACAATCAAATAAACAAATTACTGTAAGAAATCTAACTCAATTTGTTAAGACTACATAACAATCGAGTGAAAGTGTTATATACATATATAAATATTAACTTATTTGAAATTTAGTAACTTCAACTAATTAGATCAGTTATATAGGATGAATTGTTATAAAACATTAATTAAATGAGAACAATGCATAAATTAGCTACATATCTTTATCAATATTATTAGAATTGCTAGACACAGTGATAAGACGTTAGCAAGCATCTGCAGTGAAATTCTTTTAAAGTAATGTAATGAATAGCTTAGCTACTTTTGTGTAAATGTAGTTTTGAAATTAGCAAAATATTTCAGGGTGAAGATGTTGTCAATTGTGGACTGACTATTTGAAATCCAGCATATTCTTCTGGTTGTTTATCGATAATATCTTCTTCAACAAGCTTCTTTAGAATTCAAGAGTAGATTCTACCTATCATAAGGCCCGTTGACACGATGTTAGTTGACTAATGCAAGTAAACTAATTTGGCTGCGCGCGCACAGCTTGCACCGTGTAAACAGACAAGCAAGCTACTAACATGCAAGTCCACTTGCAACTGAAAACGTTGGTCACCTTCCAACTTTACTAATGCAAGTAGACAATTCAAAATGGCGGCAACTAAAAATTGTGTGTGGGGGGACGACACTTATTTGTGGAATGTTATGAAAAGGATGAGCTTTTGTGCAATTTTAAGCACCGGATTTATAAAGATAAGAATGCTAGGGATATTGCACTAGAGAATATTTGTAAGTGATATCAGGCGTACATATTCTCAAGAAGTGTCCAAAATGAAATTTTACGTAAATATTGTAAATGTGCCTTTTGAAAGATGTTATTTAATATCGGTAAATAATTCATCAAATTATTATTTCCTACCAATTAACATGGCATGTGTAATTTTTTTTAATATACAATCAAAAATAATAAAACATTGTAGTACCGTGATTAGTTCCGGCAACATAATATTCGTGTTATCGGCAAGTAAGGTATGAATGTCCGGTGATTTTCACACTAAATCACCGGCAAGTTTTCCAATCTACGTATTTGACACTTTAACGAATCTTTATAAGTTTTAATCAATAATGTTCAGCCCGTACATACACTTCTAACACTTTGTAGTAATGCTTTGGCAACTTGAGTAGATACACAAAATAATATTATTGTCTCATAGCAAACCAGATAGTTTATATTCAAACCGATCTACAAATTAATTTAGGCCTATTATTATTATTTTTAAATATTTTTAGGCCTACCTAGAATTTAATAATATATTTTGTTATTAGTATACCCACATTTAAAACAGGGTTGAAAAATCCTGGGTTGGACCTATTTAAAAAAAATGCCCTACCGAGTTTGGTTGTATTGGGATTTATTGACCTTATTTGAGTTTAATTTTATTTAACATGTATTCTAATTAAGTTAACAAATCAAGTAAAATAATTTAATAATCATTTGGGATCAACTAAAATATATTTTAATGTATTAAGTAACTAAGAAATAGGAGACACACTAATCACTAACTTTTTTATGTTGTCTATATAATACAATTTTTTTAAATAGGTCAACTAATTATGATAAATTGCGTTTACTGAAAAATTGAAATTTATGTGGCCGCCCATACTTATTCACACTTTCTAGCGCCTAACACATAAGCGTAATTAGTATATGCGTATAAATTACCCGAAAGAGAAATGAGACGCAGTGATAAAAAAAAATGGCTCCAATAGAGAGAGCAGTTATCACCACTCTTCATTTTCAGCTATGTTTTTATAAGCGCTACTAATACAAGTGAAAAATGCATGTCAACACAACTAACATGTTAGTAAGCTAATACCACTAAACTTGCATTAGTGCACTAACACCGTGTCAACGGGCCTATAGGGATGACAGCTATACTTCGAAAGTATTTGGGATCATTTTTGGGTCCTTTTTAAAGAAAAGGTGTATAAGAAGTCTCCATTTCTCTTGGGGTATATTTGATATTTAGACATCGTTCAAACATACTTCTGAGAATGTTTTAAAAGTTTTTTCGAGGTGCATTTATCAACTCTGAATATATTCCTTTGGGTTCAGGGGATTTCCTAGGATTGGCTGTTTTAATCGCCTCTTTAAACTTAAATAAGGCTAGATAAATTCTTTCCCAGACTAGGACTGTCTCTTATTGTGAAAAGTTCGGTCGGTGTTTTTCAATATAGCTTTGAAATATTTCAACATGTCTTTATTCAATATTCTATTTTAAGTAGACTCTATTAATAGAGTTTTTAATTAATTTGCCAGTCCTCCACACTTTGGAGCTTTTTTTGGCCTCCTATCTCATCTGTTGGCCAACATATTCACACTTTTTAACCCAGGCACTATTTTTTTACTTAGTTACTTATTGTTTTAATACTTCACCCTCAAAACTAATCTAGAGATATAGAGAAGCCAATAAAGATCATATTGAATAGGAAAAGGCATATGACAGTGTATCAATAATACAACCCTGGAAAGAAATGTGAAACCTACAAAAAATACCTTAAATGAGTCAAGCTACAACATTGTATTACAAAGAAAACAATACACAAAATAGGCAACACACTAACCGAAGCATTCAAGACCATAAAAGGTGCCTATCGCCAACCCAATTTAAAAAATATTCATACAGAGACCTTGTAGGATGGACACATAAATGTAGGACTTTGGGTTTTAGAGCCAAAGATAATAGCCTTCAAAGTTTATACTTTGCAAATGATCAGATTGTAGTTGCTGAAGACAAGACTGACTTGAGCTTTATGATAAGGAAATTGTTCAAAGAATGCGAATGAGCAGGAAATACTATGAACATGAACATATGAGCAATATCTTGGTGTTGATTCAACTGAAACCAAAAACCTAATGTTACACACTGGAAAAAACAAATATCTAAGAGTAATCTATACATATAATAACATTCTAAATCTGTCTGTACATTTGATGTCTTTTTGATTCCAAAAAACTCAAAAAGTACCTATTCATTGTTTGATGTAATCATTATATTTAAGAATACTTTGTAAGCTACATAGCCTCAATCCAGCTCATCAGCGAGCGAAGAAATGATGAAAAAAATAACTACTGTTAATATGGCTACATTTGTGTCTTGAATTAACAATTCAAATTTATTAGCTTTTAATAAATAAATCTTTTTTGCAAGTTTTCTTGGCAATGAGGGGTTTATAAATATCAACTAACCAATTAAAAATATCCTTGGACATGAGTGTTTTGGTTGGTGACGCGTGTTTTGGAGGTATGTTTTTAGTCATTTTATGCATTCACATTAGAAGGTGAATAGCGTTTCTTTAACAAATAAAAAAATACGTGTAAGTAACCTGTCAATTGTCATATAAACTTTTATTAATAAAGATAAGACTAGATTTATATTCTTGCATAGGATTTAAACAATGGTCAACCTTGGTGGTCTTGGGGTCAAGTGCTCACTTCAGGACTTGATGATCATGAGTTCAAGCCCAGCCGAGATCGGTGGATTTTCCGTGAGTGATACAAATCTGTAGCACAACTTCCTTTGGAGGGGAATTAAAGCCGTTGGGCCCTTGTCGATTGTAGTATGTAAATGAACCATTGAAGGTTTGTGTAAATATCTTTCCCAGCATAAATGGTAGGCCCTTTCTCTTTCGCCCATAGAAATTCTCATGTACTAATCCAGTCGGTTCAGAAAGTGCATGTTCAATACCTCAAATAAACCAATAATAGTAAGCAATGCATAAAATGCAATATACAATTCTTAGTAAAAATATGATTTGTAAATAAACAGGTGAGTAAAGTCTAATAGTAGAAGATATGTATGTCTTTCTATTCATTGAAACAGTGATGCCATGTAAGACAGTTACTATTAGTCTTCTTCCATTTATCTGAAATTTAAGTATTTTTCCAAGTTATTTTATGATTTTGCATGTAAAGCACGCTTATTTTATTATGTTTCTATGATAGTAAATTTAAACTATTTCTTTTGTTGTTCAATACAACCATGTGTGCTGATGTGCTTGCATTTGAATCTTAAATTTAAGCTATTTATTTTGGTGTTCAATGCAATAATGCTCCCAAATAAAAGAACCAGTTTTTTTGAAAGCACTGATGTCCTTTTTCTGTATTTGTCCTCTATGATTACCTTTTACATGTTCCAATCTAATTGTCCCATCATTCTTTACCAAATTCCTTTTTCTCCCTTTTATGTTTTTTGGTTTCCTCTTTTAGGAAATTGTGTTTAGCACTTCACACTCCCTCTTGATGAGTTTCGATAGAATTCACTCTAGGTCAGGAGATTGGGCGGTGGCGATCAATATTCTTTAAGAAGCAGCCATTAACTCTTTGTCCAGTGGCGGCAATGAAAAGTGTGAACTGCGATCTTCTTTTAATTGTAAAATACATAGTTTGTTTCATTTTATAAAGTTTCTATCCACATTTCTTGTATTTTCTTTCAAATACATATACCAAATACCTCAAAAAGTGAAAAGAGGTTTATCTTAAAGATATATTTTATATGTGATTTGATATTCATAAATATTTACACAATTTATCATAAGTGACTGATGCAAATCACACAACTTAACAGATACATATATTATTATTATTGTTTAGGTAAATGTTGTATCTGTCAAACAATTGTATTTCTATCTGAATATGACAGTACGTTTGCATGCTACATGATTAACTAGAAAAGACATGTTGGCAGCTAATCTGAATGCTAATAAGATGCCAAGTAGCATGATTTCTCTAACTTGATTTATCAACTACAGTGCAAATCATGTGATGCAGAATATATAGGCCTCACTACAGGTTCTCTCAGACAGCGAATGAACAATCATCGTTTTGACACAAACCACAAAGATCCGGACAAGCCTGTACCCATCCATGCCGGTACCCACAACCAGGACTTTCATACCTGCTACACCACCAAAATATTAAGAGCATTTCCCAAACAGTGCAACAGTTCTCAACTTAGACAGTGGGAACTGGCCCACCAGTGGATTACCAAATCAAGATTACCACCAGGCCTCAACAGAAGATAGTTTATTTCTACAGTATTATTATTATTATTATCTTTTAAATTAACATAATTATTATTATTATTATTTAAAAAAAAATATATATATTTTTATTTCTTTATTTTTATTATCATTATTTTCTTATCTATTATATTTATCATCAGCATCATCAGTTTTCTATAAATATTAACATTAATCAAGGAATTTATCTTTGCTCCCAAAAACAGTTGGTACAATGTGTTCCTAACAGTTTCTTTTTAAAAATTTAAAATGGAGTAATCCATTGTTTGTGTACTATGTACTTTCTTCTTCTTTGTGTTTGATAAAGGCAACAATGCCGAAATATTATTCTATTTGTGTTAAAATGTGTGTGTGACTACTTCTACTATAGAAGACAGAAGAAAGGAAAGGAAGAAGATGTCACTTTTGTGCATTGGACTCTTCCCACATTTTTCCTCTTTCCCTAGGTGGGCTTTCTTCATCAAATTTACTCTTAATAGTTTATTTTTCCTTTTTCTTTAGTTTTATCACTTTCCTTTATTATAAAATTATCTAGCCATTGGGCAACCTCATTTTTAAACATTTTAATCATTCTATAGAGTGAAATGGAAGAAACTTATGGAAATAATCAAGACGATCAGCATCAACCGGAGGGAAAGATGGCTGATTACATACATACCTGTACCTGGGACAGAGAATGAAGGTGAGACTAAGTGATGAAGAATAAGAATAAGAGTGAGACAGGGATGTGGTTCAACTTGTATGGGGAGTGGCTGGTCAGGGAAGACCTAATCGGACATGGAATGTTCAGAATAGGAGGATACGTCATCAACGCAATACAATATGCAAATAATCTAGCATTGCTGGCCTAAAATAAAAAATAGTTGCAGGAAATGAAGAATTGGCTGGTGGAGATAAGGTGAAGAAATGGCAAGGAGATCCACATTTAGAAGTCAAAATGGTGATTTCAAAAATTAAGAGTCACTGAAAATTAAAATTGGAAACCAGAATTTGGGAAGTCTGCTGAGACAGGATGGCTATTGCACCTAGGAAATTAGGTCGAGGATCGCCATGGCCAAAGAAACTTTCAACAAGAAGATATTACTGCTGACCAGCAAGTTGAGTTTGGATCTGAGGAAGAAACTGATGAAATGCTATTTACATTTGGAGCATTGCGGTGTTTGGAGAAGAAGCTTGGACTCTTAAAAAGATGGAAATGAAATATTTGGAGGGTTTTGAGATGTGGCGCTGGAAAAGATTTTGGAAGATTTGCTGGAGAGACAGGGTGAAAAATGAAGAAGTCCTAAGAATAGTAGCTGAGAAGAGAACCATTTTGGATGTGATTTTTTGGTGTATGGCAAACTGAATCAGACACATCCTTAGGAGGAAATGTTTTCTGGTCAATGTTATAGAAAAAAGTTTGAGGGAAACAGGAACTTAGGAAGAAGGGGAATTCTATTATCAGATGAGTTGAAAATGAGAAAATTCTGGGAGCTTAAGGAGGAGACTAAGGACAGGGTTCATTGGCGGTATTAGTTCACTGACAAGAGGAGTGGACCTGTCGCAAGACAAAACATCTTATAATAATAATAATAATAATAATAATAATAATAATAATAATATTATTTAATAAATAATATACTTCAAAAATTAAGACAACCATACCGAGCTGCATCATTGTCATGTTAAAGTGAAAAAAGTATTTATGTAAAATATCTCAAATATATAATCTGTTTCTCCATGCATGTAGTAATGAGAGTGAAGAATGATATTTTTATTAATATCACATTATTCTATTGCAGCGCAAATCATTTTAATCTGAAGAAAAATCAGTAATTAATCCAGGTAAACTTTGGATGGATCACACAAATAAAATTTCAACATTAAAATATGTACAAAGTTCTTAATTTAGTTTCAGAATGTGTTAGTATATCTATTTCTGTTGCAGATTTAAATAATACTTGGATCAACAGTGTAGTCAGATCAGATAATTTTCTGACCACACTCTCTCTGGCATAGAGTAATCCTCATCAATAGTAATGAACAAAATAAATATTTTTGGTGGTGAAATATTAATTAGCATATTTAAGTGGCTTGTCACCATAGAAACAAGTTATATATTATGATCGCTGGATGTGAGGAAATAAAAACTAACCGTGTGTTAAGCTTAGTTACTTTATGGTATTAGCAACTCCGAAGTTCATTGCCCCACCTCTTATCCCATGTTGAGCTAGTTCTATCCAGTCTACCTCATTACACCCTCTTTATTTCAAATCTGTTATAGTTTGTAATAAATAAAACGATAGAATATTAGGAAAATGGTAGTACACAAATAAAAGTAAAAACATTAACACATATTTATAAACATTTTGATATTTCAATGCTACTATAGCATCTTCCTCAGGAAGTAGTATTTATTAGATATAATGTTATCCTCCTATCTGCTTCTAGGTCTTCCCATTGGATATATCAGTTGGTACCTCTAACAAGGTTTTAGAATTTCTCGTTCGCGCTGAATGTCCTACCCACTTTAATTTAAAAGACTTTATTATCTTAACAATGTAATGTGATGAGTACAGAGTATGTAGCTCATCATTATGTGACATCCTCCACTCCTGAGTAGCTTCACCCCTTATTGTACCAAATATCATCCTAAGCACTTTGTTTTCAAACACCCTAAATTTATTTTCGTCATGTAAGATTAAAGACCACGTTTCACACCCATAGATAACAAATGGTAAGATTGTTTTTACACTCTGAGTTTTACATTCTATGCCAACAAAATATTGACCGAGTAATAACAAATATTTCCTATCTTATATCTTTATTGCTAGTTAAAGTTGTTCCTAAATATTTAAACTCATTAAAACCCTGTCAATAGATATGTTTTTTGCAGTAATCTCTAAATTATTGTACCCAATCTGTGTTCTTTGTATGACCATATACTTAATCTTTTCAGTGTTCACTTCTATCTGTATATTTTTTACAGAATCTTAGTAACTGGGTTATACACTAACCAGATAGGGTTGAGAAAGGTGCAGTTTCAAAGAAAATGTACCTGTATTTGCATGTAGGGAGAGTGACAAAACATTTAGAAAATAACCCAGCCAGTACCCCCCACACCCCCAACCAAGATTTGAATCCCAATCTCGTCAATGACAATACAGTATAGAGCGAGAGTGATATATGTATACCATTAAAACCACTGATGCAGGTACTGTTTCTATCCAAATTTTTGTAATTTGTGTGGGTTTTCATTTATTAAGCTTCAAAATCTAAATGGGTTATTATATATTTTAGCATTACAATGAAAATCAATTATAGATTCCATTTGGGAATCAATGTTGGTAGGTTAAAAGCAAACTCAAAAACTCCTTAGACATTTATAACATTATAAATTTGACCAATTTTTTTCCATAGAGTAATGGGAAAGTAAATTTGTCATAGCTTATCAGGGTATAGAAATAATGGTTCAGAATTTAATTTCACTAAGTTTAACAATGAGGAGTCACAATGGCTAAATACATACATAACTAATCACACCATTTTGTTATGCAGTAAGCAAGAAACTGTGAAAATAGTTCCTAAAACAACTTTGTTCTTAATCCATACTCACTAACTTTCTCCACACTTCCCTATATTTGCATACTTCTTTCACTTTCAATAACATCCATATACTGAATAAACGTGCCCTTTTATTCTTAAAACTCTTAATGTTTCTCTCTTTCACACATTCATCCACAACAGTTAGCCACGTCTTACTGGGAAAAGCTAGGTAAAAAAAGCTGTGGGACTGGTTGAGCGCTGGGGTGCGGCTCAAGGACACTTGCAGAAAAGGACGGCCAGCCTGCGAATGTGTTGGATAACAAATCTGATAATAACGTCGTTATTAAGTTCATGGCTACATACATAGAGTTGAATTATTGTTAACTATAATTAATATATATATAAAAACCTGTGTGTTTATTTTTCTTAAAGAAACAACGCAAGGAATACAGTGACCACGTACCAATTACTATATCATGTAACTAATATCAGACACCCCAAAAGAAATATAATTATGAATAAAGTTGGGACACAACACATTATGAATTAAAAAAGAAACTGTTAGATACACTGTATTAAACTAAATCTTTGCCTGTGGTTATAGAATATAATATTTCCATGAAGGAAAAAAGGGAATATAATATAAAATGATAATGAGGATAAAATCATAATAGTAATAATAATAATAATAATAATACACACACAATTGAACTTAGTTATAACAGCATTAGCTATTCCGTCAACTAGGACGTAGCATCATTTATTCAGCAGTCCGGTCAAAATGTCATCTATTAACATTACTGGTCATACAGTGCACTGGTCTAATAATAGAATGAATGGCAAAACAAAGAAAGGACTAAACCTCCTTCATTGTCACTGAGCTGGCTGGAACTGTCTCGTCTAAGCTCAAAGCCAGGATGTTTTTTCATGTTTTATAAGTTCAATGTTGGTTTTGGTAGTCATTGTGTAGTCATTTGGTAGTCATTATACGTAGGCCTACATTTTTTATAATCATGGCAAGTTGTAGTAGAAAAATAAAAGTTTTGTCTATTCAAGAGAAAGTACATGTCTTTAGAGCATTTGAAGGTGGATGGAAAAGGCTGAGGTATGCCGTGAGTTTGGATTAGTGAATACTATTGTAGGCACAATTATAAAAAATAAGGATAAAATTTTAAAGGCATTTGAAGATGACTAAGGAAAAAAAAAGGTAATGCAAACATAGTGATGAGGATGCAGCACTTTTGAAGTGGTTCGAACTGTGTGGAACTTAAGATTTTCCTGGAGAAGAAAAAAGAAAAGATTGTAGAATTTAGAAAACTGTTTGGTATTAAATTAACATGTGCCAATGGTTGGCTGGATTGTTTTA
Organism: Timema douglasi; assembly: GCA_901482245.1. Lineage (NCBI taxonomy): Eukaryota > Metazoa > Arthropoda > Insecta > Phasmatodea > Timematidae > Timema > Timema douglasi. The sequence continues at coordinate 14,475 of CABEEJ010004731.1, read as the reverse complement.
ATGCCCGACACTTGATTTTCTTTGCTAAAATTTGTGGTGATGCATAAAGTGTAAAACCAAACAGTACAGGTGATTGGTATTTAGCACTTGTCCAGACCTTAGATGATCATATAAAGACGGTGACCTCTTTAATGGAGACAAAACAGGATTTTTTTTTATAAATTAACGGCAGATGAAAGACTCAAATTTAAGTAAGAGAAATGTGTTGGTGGTAAGTTTTCCAAACAAAGAGTTACAGCTTTTGTTTGTACGAACATGACGGGAACTCAAAAAAAGGCAACTTTCAGTTATCAGGAAAAGTCTACAGCCTAGATGTTTTAAAAACATTAAAAAACTTCCTGTAAGCTACACTGCCAAACAAAAAGCTTGGATTACATATAGTATTTTTGAATATGATCTAAGAAAGTGGGACAAAGATATTTTGTTGAAAAACAGAAAAGTTATACTCATAGTTGACAAATGCACAGATCATCCAAGGTTAAATTTTCCCAACATTAATCTAGTTTTTTTTTATAGACAAACAGTACGTGCGCCCTGCAACCAATGGACCAAGGTGCCATTAAAAGCCTTAAGTGTCACTAGTGTAAGCAACTTTAAAAACAATTATTTTTGTATGGACACAATGAAACTTCTAACAATTTCTGTGTTAGATGCGACAACATTCCTGGATGACGCTTGGAAGGGTGTAACACAATAGATGATAGCAAAGTACTCTAGTAAAGCATAATGTACACTAATTTACCCGAAGATGATGATGATAATGATGATGAAGAAGAAAGGGAAGATGACCTGTCACTCTCAAAGTGGATTAAGCAATTCAATGTGAAATAATTTAGAAATTACTTGATTCCTATGTTTCAGTGGATGATCACGTAGAAACATTTCAAGTGTTGAGTGATTCAGAAATGATCACGGAAGTAAAATCGCAGAGGCAGAAGATAGTGATGAACAGAATGAACAAATGGAAGATGACATCGTTTGTCCAACATTACAGGAAGAAATGAGGGCAGCTGAAACGCTCTCAAGATTATACCGTTTCAAAGAGATGTCTGCTGATGTGTTGAATTCAGTGCAGCAGCTATACAACAACACAAGAGAAAAAATTTATTTACAGAAAGAAGAGTTCAAAAGAAAATTACTGATATCTACAAGGAACAGGGCTAATTATAAATTATGGCAATACAGTACATGTTTTTTTTAAATATTCTTCATTTATGAATTAAATGCAATTTGAAATTTGTGAAATGTCCTTCTTTACAAGCTATTAAAAGTGTTCGGTTGGTACCTCTTTAATAACGTCACTCTGACGTAACACCTACATTTGTTTGGCCCCTTCGATAGTTTGACTGATAGTTTGACTGTGTGTGTGTGTGTGTGTGTGTATATATGCATATAGGAAAAATGGCACCAAATCATGTGGTTTGCTGTCTTTAATTGTGAACTTAAGGAGGCCTTAAATAAATATATAATAATAATAATAATAATAATATTTTAGGGAGGCAAAAACTATCTTCTATTGAGACCTGGTGGAAATCTTGATTTGATATTCAGTGGTGCGCCAGTTCTAACTGTCCGAATTGAGAACTGTTCCACTGTTTGAGAAATGCTTTAATATTTTGGTGTTATTGCCGGTTTAAAAGTCCTGAATGTGAGTACAAACATGAATAGGTACAGGCTTTTGCGGGTCTTTGTGGTTTGTATCAAAACGAAGAATGTTCATGTGTAGTCCGAGAGAACCTGTAGTAGGGCCTATATATTCAGCATCACTTTATTTGGATTGTTTGATATACTAAGTTATTTGTTTTGCAGTTTTAGATACGGGTTGTTGTATTCCAATTTAGTTCCACACAAGCTACAGCAGGGGTATGAGCTTTTGGTGGCCGGTTTTTCTTTTCGATTCTTGAGGTCAGGAAGTATAGTGCGGACTAGAATAGTGTGGGGGAGAACTTGAGTGGCCATTTGAGACTGAGTCTTGGGGACGAACTAGGAAGGTTTATGGTCTGGGTGAGACTGGTAAGGAATTTGTAGCCAATTTTAAGGATAATGTTTATTCAGTGTAGACCAGGATGGCATTGTTTTATGAGAAAGATTTTCCAACTTTTATTGGAGGATCATTGCTGTCTATGGAGAGTGTAATGGATATTTGGGAGTCTATTAGAGACTTGGGGTATCCTATGACTTGAGTTCTGAACATATCTGTTTGGCTCTTATGGCAAGGCTGAATGGTTTAGATCTATTTATGTATTAAGAATAGCTGCTGTAATAGTTGAGGTATTTTTGGTAATTGGTGAGTTTTAAATACAAAGTGGTGCGAATTTGGTTGTTTTCAAGGAAAAGATTCACATCAAGGAAGGTGAGACAATGCTGTGATAACTGTGGAGTGCGGGTATAGGAAAGGATGTCCTGAAATAAGTTTGGTAGAAATTTAATGTAGCTGAATGATACTAATGCAAACCAGGATGAAGCATGCATGACATTACATAATGTTGGCATGTCAAACAAAGCAATATATTTTTAATTATGTAGCAGAGTTCAGTACCTATCTGGTCTAACCACAATATATCCCAATTAAATAACGAAATTATTATTTGACAACTTTGAGAATCACACTAAATAATATGATACACAACTAGGAATGCTTGTGGATCACCTTAATTTAAGCTAAACAATATACTTATTATTATTAGTTTAATTATTGAATTAGTTATGTTAAGATATACTTGAACTTGTTATGACTAAGGATGGATGGGAATTACTTTTTTATTTCAGAATGGGAACGAAAATGAGTCAAAATATCAGGATTCAGACGGGAACTTTTAAAATTACGCTTTATGATAGTTTTAGGGTCAGTCGGGGTAAATGTGAACATGGGGTAATTGTGAACACGTTTCATAACTCCCGCGAAATTACTGTTTGGAGAAAATTGACAATGGTACAAGTTTCTAGACGTAAGTGTGGCCACACTGCTTTCTTATCATGAAAATATTTTGTTGTTTACTCGCAAAGAGTGATCAATGAAATGACAGAGTAACAAAAACTTGAAAACCAATTTGGAAGGATTTTTAAATCTTTATCACAGGCAAGTTAAACAATTTTATTTTTTATAACTCATTTTTTTTTCTAATCAACATGATGTAAACGAATAGTATTCCAGGATATTTCAGCAGATCTACTCTCATATGCCTTTTTTAGGTTTGTTCACATTTACCCCATGAGGTATACCTCATGGGGTAAATGTGAACATTAAAATTTTGCCTTATTTCACCCATATAATTCAGTTTTTTTGTTACTTACAGATACAATATGCCTAGAAATTATATCAAGAAGAAACCCCTTCCACCCTGGAGTTGCGTTGCCTCCTCTTATTGTTTTTAAAGGAGCAGCAGTTCAGGCTCGACATATTTCTGAATCAGCTTATCCTGGCACAACGTATTCAGCCACTAGCAATGGCTGGATGGAGGAAGCTGCATTTTTAACTGGATGGAGTCTTTGTTTATTTCGAAAGTTCAGAGATTACGAACTGAAAAAGAATTACCAGAGCAAAAAGCGATACTGTTATTTGATGGCCATGCTAGTCACTATAGCCTACGGATTGTTCAAGCTGCAGTTGCTAATAATATAACTTTACTGAAATTTCCCAGCCATTTGACCGATAGACTTCAACCCCTAGACAAATGTGTATTTGGCCCTATTAAAACTTTATGGGATAAAAAACTGGTTGAGTTTGGAAAAAAAACAGGTCGGTGTTGGATGTGGACGCTTAACAAAAGAAAAATTTTCTGAATTTTTGGGAAAGGTTTGGAAAGAAGGGATGAAGCCGGCCAACTTTAAAAATGGTTTTAAAACAACCGGTATTTTCCCTTTTGAACCCCTTAAATTTGATCGAGAACTGTTTCATCCATCTAAATTAGAGGCCTACGAAGCAAAGAAAACAAAAGAAGAAAATAAAAGAAGAGGTGCAGAAAAAAGACAGTTTGTAGGTCTAGAAGAACCAACTGCCATGGCTTCTAAGCATCCATCGCCTTCTAAAAGATTGTTTGAAGCATCTACCTCCGCTCAAGCTGACACTGAAGAAATTCAGACAGTTGCTTTAGACCTTTCACTCCGAATTCATGGTGAAACACCTGAAAAACCAGCATCCATGATTGACATTTTTGCGAATAAAATAAAAAATATTCCTCAACGTAAAGAACTAGACGAACCTCGCCCTAAAACTTCGCCCTAAAACTTCAGCCCAAAATATACGCCTAAAAAGACAGAAGTACGCAGAAGTTTTAACTACCGAAGAAATCATAGAGAGATTAAAAGATGCTGAAGCTTCTAAAATAAAAAAAAAATAATGCGAAAGAAGATAAAAAGAGGAAGAGACAAGAAAAACAAATGATGAAAAAGAAAAATGCAACCGAGTCTGAAACAGAAGATGAGGATGACCCAGAGCCAGTCTTAAATTCTGGTTCGGAAGATAATAATTTGGATCAAGAAAGTTGTGATGACACATTTGATAGCATTGATGTTGAAGATTTTCTAGAACCATTGGCCGGCACTGAAGCAAAAATTGAAGATTTTGTTCTCGTGGAATTTAAAAAATCAAATCCTAAAGAAAAATGTATTTATTACATTGGAAAAGTTACTACCGTTCTAGAACATGAGCTTCAAATTTCTTTTATGAGAAAGAAAACCAAAACTTTTGTGTTCCCCAACATTCCTGATGAAAGCATCGTTCCTAAATCTGATGTTAAGAAAATTTTCCTAAATCCTGTAGTTCGAAGAGGTCTTTATAATTTCAACTTAAATTTCCCGACTGAATTAAGTATTGGGTAGGCCTGGATAAGTTTAATCTCAAAATAAAAAAGGAGATTTTGTTCCTCTGTTTGGATAATAAATGATACACCTTTATGTTCTATTAAGTTCTGATTTTTCTTAACCCTTTTTCCTTGGCTTTTCTTTTTTTTTGGGGTAAATGTGAACAGTGACATATAAATTTGATTTTAAGGAAATAACAAGTGGTTGGCTCAGTAAACATTTTACTGCAAGAAGGATTTAAAAGTATCATATGGGGCCAAATTACGCGTTTACATTTACCCCAAAATTTGGGGTGAATGTGAACATGAAGGGGTAGATGTGAACAGTATATAAAACCCAATTTTTATTTTTTTTTCACTTCGGAATAGTCATAAATTATTTCTAAAAGGTTCACTGATTCTATTTATGCCTAAACATACTTAAATTTATCATTATTTTTTTATTTAAACAAGGCTAAACAAAAAGTCAGTAAAAACTGTTCACATTTACCCCGACTGACCCTATATTAAAAATTGGTTTATGAAATAATATGGTAAGAATTTTAAAAGTTATATTATTATTAAAATCCACTTTGGTGACCGCATGGTACAAGGCATCACTATCACTCTCGCAATAGATTGGAATGCTGATAACAGAGAGATAGTAGTTTGATACTGGCCGGGTGTACTAAGGGTAGTTTTCTCTAAATTGTTTCCCCACTCTACCCATGCAAATGTGGGTACACCTACTCTAAATTAAATCTTTCTCATTCCTAACTCACTAGACACATTAGTACATAGGCGTATAACTGCAGAAAATAGCAAGTTTTAGTTAATTTTTGATAAAAATTATTATTACTAGTTATTTTTTTTTTGAAAATTGTTTTATATTTCGTCACCCGAGAATGCAAGTGTTCAATGTCCAATTTTCCACTTATGTGTAAAATAGCACTGAAGTTTGACCTTGTGTATAAAACCAATGTTACTAGATGATAACTCCAGTTTGTATCATCTTAAGTAATTATATAGTAGTTTCACTTTCACAGAAGGCGAACCATGTGCATTCTAGATATACATAAACACCAAATATCTCAAATTTAACACTTTTGGAGATAAAACACTTGCATTCTCAGGTGACGATATAAATTATCTGCAAAGTGCAAAAAATACTTCAAACCATAATGTTTGCCACCCCTTCAATGTGCTCTAATAAAACTGCAAAATATTATCTAGGTTTACTTAAAAGTTGCATAGGTTTATTAAAACACCTTAAATGTTATCTTGGTTTAACACCCCTTAAAATTTCTCTATAGGTTTAACACCCCTTATACTCTACTCCTTGATTGGATCGCCAACAACCGACATATTGATCCCTCATAAATGGTTGAGCTTGGAAAGCTACTTCCTTACCCCTTTCCTCTCATTTCCACACCCTAAGAGATAGTAGAATATATCTATGTACTTCTCTAAATCTTTCAAATTCTTTCACTTGCTGAACCTAACAAATAACTGTTGATAAAGAGAGCACAATAAGTCACATGTCTCCCCAATTTGTTTGTATCTCTACATTGCTTTGTTTCCTGCCCGAAGCTTTTCAGGTAAAGGGCATTCTCGCCCAACCGATGAGAAGTGATAAATTCCCGACATTCTCCCAAGGGTTCGGGATCCTGTCCCCCCCTAGTTATGACTAGCATTATAAATTTTTACATAGCATATATAGTTAAGAGAGCTCATAAAAAAATCTTAGGAAACTCTCCCTAGTGATGGTTCAAAGTCATAATATCAAATGACATAATCTATAAAAACCTACAACAACAATTATTAATCTTGCTCTTCAGTAAGTGATTTAAAAAAGTATTTAAATGCTCTATAAATAAATTACTCACTAAGTGAATGATGTAGCTGCTGCTGCTGTGGTAATGAAGTCCTAGTCGTCACTGTAGATATTTGCCTCTTGTCAATGTTTAGACTTGGACTTGTACAATGCATGTGGGCAGTAAATCCTTGAAGTGATGAAAATGAACCAGACATTGAAGGAGTATTTGATAGTAAAGAGGTATGAGCTGGTGAAAAAAGATGTATATCTAGAGCAGAGTTTCGTCTCATCACAGTGTCTGTGGCAAGCTCTTGGGAGGAGTGAGACATTGTATGTGGCATTGTTCCCCCAATCAATAAAGACCCACTGGTGGCAAGGTCCCTTCTAGGTGGAAGTGGTGGAGGAGAAAGATCCCGAGGAGGAAGCATAGGTGCATCAGGTGCCTGGCGAGCCTGTAAATAAATAAAAACTGATAGCATAAAAAACACAACATATTTTGATATAAATACCTTTTGAATAACCGAATAAATTAAAAAGGAATAATAAGAAATATACATTATGATACATGCCACTTTGTCTTAACCCATTTTATTATTGTCATCTCAAAAATAAGTTTGTATACTTAGCTGCAAAAATATCTATACCAAAAATATTGTTCATTTCATAATGACTATCGGTAGTACGAGGGTTGACCGACACACCTACCTTAGATATACTGGAATAGAAATGGTTTAGATAAAACACTAGAAAACTATAAAAACGTTACATTTTTAAAGACAATCTTTCACTGCCACAAACAGCTTCTTCCAGTTAAGAGAGTAGAATGATGCTCTTGAATGGACTGCAAGGTTAATTTTCAACAGCTGATTGTTAAAAAGTCTGTCATAAAAAAGTGTCAATGATAAACTATTGAATTTGAAGATACATATGCTTTAAACGATGATGATTTTTTCTGTAGTGATAAAATAAAAGTTTTCTAAACAAAAGCTAAAAAGCATACCTGTTGTGTTTCTCCCACTGAACTTTTTCGGCGTCGACAGCGTGGTGGCAATGGTGGAGGAAGTCTTGGGTTGGGTAAGGGACTTGAAGTTCCAGAATTATTTAAAGTCACAGAATTTAGGGACGCTGATGGAGGTGTTGTAGTAGTAGTTGTAGGAGTTAAAGGGCTCGTGAAAGATGGATTTAGTGATGGATAAGGATTGGCTGGGGAAGTGGCAGGTGATGATGAATTATTAACAGAAGTGCTCAAAGCTAATGTTGTGGCTGTAAAGTTCATGACAGCTGTTATTGGACCTGGAGAGTTGTTTCCTCCTCCTAAAGACAAAATGTAAAGAATATAAAGCACGGAATAGAGAGAAAGAGAAAAGAGGCTGATAGTGAAGCAGATGATCATTGCTTTAAAAAGTACTTCGCGAAAATAGTTAGAGAAGCAAACCACAATTTATGAATTTGTCATTTTGAATAATTTTTAAAATTTCTGTTTCTGATAATTATTTAATTTTTTAGTATCTTAGACACTACTTATAGATGAATTCAAATCAGTCTACCTTTTATATTTTAAAGCATATTTTACGTTTTACAAGTGTTTTGTTTATTAAAGACATAATTCATCTTGCTGGTTTATTTAACACACAAAAAACAAGTCTACAATATTAATAACATTAATCTGCTCGGTAACAGACAAAAAACAACAACAAAATCAGTCTCGCCAGCTTAACATAATAAAAAACACTCAAGATATTGTCTTCTGAATAGCCTACGACATCCAGCGTGTAGCAGTTGAACTAAAGCTCACTCTACCAAGTGATGATAATGAGAACTATTACATTCTCATGAAAGACAGCTGATTCAAACAACATCCATTACGGTTTACGGCCTATGGCCTGGGTTAGTTTTTTATTCAAGCTATATATTTTACACCACAAGCTTGTTAGGCCTGTCGTAGCTTTTAGATGTTATGAAAACAGAAAAATTTCTAACTAAATAAGAACAGAAATGAAAACATAATTTGTATTAATACATGATCATGCTTGAAATAACCTATAGTTAAGAGAGACAATGTAAACTCTAGATAAGAGAGACAATGTTCATACCTATTGATAAAGGAGAAAGTCTTATATTTCATTGTAGGAATCAGTCGTTTTAACTTTAAGTTATCATAAATTGAATAAATCATTTTAAATATTGAGGTAAGCTGTAAATTGTTTGGTATTAGATATTTTGAAACTTGAGAAACTCAATTTTGTTTTTAAATAAATATTTTTGAAATAAAGATAAAACTTCAAGGAGAAAAGCTGTCAAAAAATTTAAAAATAAATAGTTTTAATGGAAGAGTTAGAGCCGATCTGATTGCCTCCGCCTACTACCATTAAAAGTGCCAGAGCTGATGAGGTTGGCTCCCCATATTTGAGTTAAATCTCACTTTATCTGAAAGATAGTGTAGTAGTGTCATATATCACTGGAAAGAGAACATTTCCATCATTTATTTTATATAAGGCTGGAAACAAAAATCAACTGTAAATTTGATTTAGTTGTGCTGTTTTTTTTTATTACTTTTACAATTACTTCCTTACGAGATTAAAAATTCAGCCATTCCCAATAATCAAAATCGATTTATAAACAAATAATAACTTATCAAATTGTTAGGTTTTAAAGTCTTAAACACTTTGCCTACATAGCTAGCGTGTGTCAGGTAAGACGCAATGAAACAACTCAAATCAATTTTAAACAAACGAATTATAATATGTAGAGTTTACTAGACTATTTTAGCGATGTCGAACTTAAGTTTTAATTTGTTAAACGCCACAAGATATCTAACTTTTGATTAAATGTTCCTAGATCATCGATTTGTAATAAAGATGCTTGTTTAGTTTAGATTAATTTTTTACACTTGGCTGTTATGACGAATGACTTTTACGGTAATTCATAGCAAACATGTTTATCGGTTAGATTTTTGTAACATGTGAAATGTGTTTATGTTTACTTTATAAAAGCAACAGTTTGTTGTATATCTCTCCACATTATTATATCATTGTGAAAGTGAACGTGTCAGATGTTAGAAGCTAGCGTGTTAATATTCGAGGCCAATGTTATTGTTTGAGAGGAGTAGGGTGTGTATGAAACTCGTCATAATAGAAAATAACTTCTCATTTTCTTTATGAAAAATTTTCGAAGTCAACTTTCTTATGCAAAAGCAATAATTGCGACAAAAAATAAATTCCATAAGTATTCTGCAAGTCCAATTTGATTTTAGGTAAACATAAGTGTTTTATTTTGTAAATAAAATACCATTTGTTAGCATAACCAAATAAGTCTACCATAATTATTATTTTCTTCATTCACTATAAAATAAATACCACTTACAAAAAATCTATCAAGAACAACTGAAAAACTGGGTTTGTCTTAGATTCAGGGTCGTCTTGGAAATGGATAAATACAGTAAATAGTAGTAATAGCCATGATCAGTTTATTTAATCTTCAGATTTATCTAGAAAGATAGAACTGAATTGGTAAAGTGAATGTAATTTTAAATATGAATTAGAAATAACCTAAATAATATGTTTGCAAATGCAATTAGCTTTTGTAAATAACATTTAGAAACATTATAATTTTTAATGTTTACAAACCTGAACCAATAAGAATAGGAGCAAATACACTAAAATCAGATGATGCATTGGATAATTGATGTGGTGGTGTGTGAGGTGCAGATACAGTTAGCGGAGTGCGTGGGGTCTCCTCTCCATCATCTGGCAGACGTACTGATGATTGGAATTGGTGCCGATCTCCCATTGGAGGTAATGGCGTTGGGTGACTCCGTCCTGGTAAATTGCGAGGTTTGATTCCAGGAGATTTCAAATTCAATTCAGGCCACTTTCGATGCTATTTAAAGCAAAAGTACCAATAAGAAATGTAATTATAGCTTAAGAGTCAATGTTTATAGATTATCATAGCTTAAGAATAGAAATACCCATAAAAATAGGTATTTTTCAGATGAGTTTTACCATACTAGAGACTAAAGTTTATATTTAAAGTAATAGAGTTGACTTATTCAAAACTTTTACTTTACATCCATTACTGTTTCCAGCCTGTGACCTGGGTCAGTTTTTTATTAGAGCCATATATTTTGCACTACTGACTAGCTAGGCCTGTCATAGCTTCATATGCAATATGATCTATCTTAAGACAAGGACAGGCACAATATCCAGTTCCCAGCCGTTAAATCATCACCGTGAAGAGGTAAACCCACATTTCACCAATGATAAATCTTTCACCAATGCCGGGAATCGATTTCGGGACTCTTAACTTAGTGGACAGACAGACTACCAACTGAGCTAAGGTGTCTGATCTTATTTTTCTTCTTCAAAACTATGGGAAATAAACTCTATAATGTTTACCTACTCACATAATCTATGGCATTAGGAATTTGAAAGATGATTGCTAGACATAGAAAAGTATGTCATCTATCTCTATCTTGAGTTATGTATATCCAATCCACCTCATTTCACCCTATCTCTTTCAAATCCGTTCTAATATTAATTTCTCATTTGCATCTAGGTTCCTGATGGTCTCTTCCCATTGGGTTTGCCAGTCAGTAACCTCGAACGAACGAACGAACGAACGAACGTACATACGTATGTACGTATGTATGTATGTATGTATGTATGAGGATAGCAAGAGTTGTGTTAAGACTAAGGATGGCACACTCAAATCTTTAACATTCCTTGAAACCTCAAGGATATTCAAGATTTGAGGATTCAAGAAAATTTGGAATTCAAAATTCAGATACTATTTGTTTTACCAACTTTTTTTGAGTGAAATTTGATTAGAGCAATAATACTGCATATTGATAGTTCAGAACCTTTTATAATAATAGGATAAACTTTCATGAATATTTAAATGTTATAATGAATGGATTATATTGATATATTTCCTCTTATGATCATAAATATTTCCAAGATTCTGATTAGTAAAATATTCAATTTGACCAAAATATAATTAAGACAGAATGGGAGGACAAAGTGGTCTAAATTTAAAAAAATGTGAATTAGAGGAGTGCTTTCTCACATATTATCTTTGAATGGAAATGGTCATGAATAAGGTGTTAAGGAAACTGCGCGAGGAAAGAATGAAAGATATGATGTTTGCTGAAGACCGGATAGTATAGGTGGAGCAGCTATAGGAAGAACAGGAACATCTATAAGACTGGAATGAGGAAGTGAGAGAGGGTGGAATGAAATTTAGAACCTAATATTGTAAATCAAATGCTCACAAATTTTGGAGGTTGTTTGCTACCACGAGGTTCCACTTCCATCGACTTGCTGTACAAGTAGTTGCTTATATCACAGTCTTTCTTGTCTTCAAATGGAGCAAGGTTTTCCAAAAAGTACTGGGAACCAAAAATTAAATTTATATAAAAGTGAAAAATGAGTAATTAAATATTATTATATTCATTCATAACAAAATCAAATAGGCAATGTATTTATTAAATTTTAAATATCACATTCTATGTCATGAGATCAGGCCAACCCCTAACAGATAAAGCTATTTTAGAGTAAAAACATATTTCAAAAGTAGTGTATGTAAGATAAGGGGTTCTTGTTTAACTAGTTTATAAGCTTTCTTGATGTAATATGACTAATTTTTTATTTGCAAATTTCCTTATTAGCATAGGAAAATAAAATGTTAGCTTGTAAACAACACTTACACGTATACGAGGCTCAACACTCAGGCAGTATGGTTGGTTTTGGTACTGCTGAATCTCACCAGTTATTTCAGCCACCTTTCGCCTTTTACTGAAGTTGACTAACCCAGGCGAGTTAGGGAGATAGTCAGGATTACCTTCTTCCGTAAGTAGTATGTTAGTCAAATACATGCCTAAAATATACATACATTATATTAACCATTAAGTGTTTGACATAAATGTAAATATAGTTGTAAATATATTACTCAATTAAGAGAAATAACAATCTGGAGAGGAGAAATTAAGACCTGAACTCATTGCTTTAACATCATTGTTCTTCTATTAAGCTAGCTTGGCTAATCTTGTATCCAGGGCCACTCTAAACATTTTGTGGAGTGAATGGCACCGGGGATAAACATGATTAGTCACAAATCATAAATTATGTAGATTAGTTTTAAACTTGAAGACCTATACTATAGTGCAGACACATAATATAATAATATAGTTTTACTAGGTAAACTATGTGTCAAATTAAACCAATTCTAAATCCCATTTAAATATAAAATCATCAAATGATGATGTATTGAATTAGAGATGAAAACGATCTATGAAGTAGTAGTGTACAATGTAAGAACACGTTTAGTCTGGGACTTGACATGATATTTCTCTGTAATAAAAGCTATCTTATGCAAAAATATATTGTAGAAGAAACAACCTTATCTTTTGTCTAAGATAAAACACAGTTTGTAGGCTACTTGTTTTAGATAAAACACAGTTTGTAGGCTACTTGTTTTAGATAAAACACAGTTTGTAGGCTACTTGTTTTAGATAAAACACAGTTTATAAATTTATGTATTGGCCTATTGAAGGATTTTGTTTCTTCACTTTTCAATGCACTTATTTGTATTATAGGCTATTATTTTTCACTTTTTTTTATATCCATATAGAGGTTAATGTTTTTTCACTTTTTTTGTGCAATAATTGTGTAATAATGAGCCGCTGCTGTACTAGAAAACTTCCTTAGACACTGCAAATCCTAATACTTCTCTTTTGAAATGAGCAATGATCCTAAAAAAAAAGACAATTATATAGCCTACTTTCCTAAAATTAATAAAATACTATAGAGGTTATTTATTTTTCTCGCTATTTACTAAATAGTCATGTTGTGTTAGCATTGTGTTTTAATAAAGATATCTTCCTAAAGTGGAAAAGTTATAAAAACAATGTGAATAAAAACCAAAGCATATTAATATTATAAAATAAGATTTACCCTCATATGAATGGTGAGGCAAGATGAATTCATTGTTTTCCAGTTGCTGTGTTGCACATCTCTTCTTTTTTGAGTCCTTCAATCTGCGTAGAAAATATGGACTATTGTATGCTTATTTGTAACAAACTCTAACAGGATGCTGTTGATATTTCAAGAACCATGACTGGCCTTGATTTAAACGGCAGCGTTTTCTTGTACATTATATATGAATGAATAGTCTAACTTCTGAAAAAGTTCTGGCCCACTGCAACAACATCATAGGCTGAAAGTGTCGTCCTTGTATTTCTAATAATGTCTACCCATTCTTCTGGATGCTCTACTCTTGTTTTTGTGTTGTCTAAGCCCATATTCTTTTCACCATCGAGATAAGCGTGCCCTCTAACTGGATAGGTAACTCTAATTTGAAGAGTCATTCTTAATGAACTAAATAATGCAGAAAATGAAATATAATTAGTCTTATTCCGCCCTCCACAAATTATTTCAAGTTGTCATATCTGAGTTTAAAAAGTTGTGTATAAAGTGGTGAAGGGGAGAGACACATCATCACTGCTATTTTTTCCAATGTCTTCTGTATATAGATAGAAAACGCTTTGGCAACTTGACAAAACATGAATATTGAAAAAGAAACATCTTTTGTTGAAATGTTTGGGCAAGGTAAGTTTTTGCCAAAATATATACAGATATCCTCCTTTGTTTCAGACTTTCTTGAAGCCTTCTTAGCAGATTTTTTTTCCTTTTGTAGAATGTACTTTATGAATATTTAACTCTTCTGGAAGGTAAGTCTTATTTTAATCCTTCAAGCCATAATGATTACTTCTACCATTAAATGATTTTATGTGATTATGTATAGCCGTTGACATCCGTTGAGACAACTGATGTGGACGATTGTTGTGTTTCCTTCTTTTGTCTTTAGGGACATTCCCAGAGG
>CABEEJ010004730.1:46573-59647 GCA_901482245.1 Timema douglasi | reverse complement strand
TGAGGGGGTGGAGAAATGGAAGGGGATATGTGAGGGGTAAGAGTTACACAAGACACCGGAGGAGTTTACCCGACTCGTGTTTTTTTAATTGACTATTAAAACTTTGAGAAACGCTCGTAATGTTCGACGTGTTGCGTCGCGAAGGGGCTGCCGGCCGATGTTAAGTAACTTTACGATAAGAAGGCGTTTTTTGTTTGGTTTTTTGCGTCGGGGGTTGGGTTATTGATAGTAAGAGACGCGCGTGGAATATCCGCGTGGTAGATAACCTCAGTATGTATGAACAATTTATTGTAAGGGCTAGTGACGCCGTGGTTAACATTTTTTGCTACAAGTCTTACTACCCGCCCTGGTTTTACACTAAAGCTTGATGTACACGTTGAAAGAGAAAAGAGCAGATAATTATCTTGAGTATATTTACAATTTACAAGTAAACAGATACATTTATTGACACTTAATATTTTGCAATATTAGTTTAAAACAGATGATTATAAACATATTTAATTATCTTTTGGATAAACTGATATTTTATATTAATGTGACAAGACATCTTGTGAATGTGGGGAATGCCGGGCCTCCACCGTGGTTCGGATTCCACGTTAAACTGTAAGTGCTCCATTTCATCTCACAATCACCCTACCAATACACATTAGCGTAAGTGCGTATAACCCGAACGGGTGAACTGGGGGCTGTTTTTCCTAAATTGTGTTCCACTCTCCCTCCATGTAAGTGCGGGTTCACTTCCTCTAATTCAACCTTCCCAATTCCTAAGCCATTAAAGTAATTAGTACTTAAAGCGTATAACCCGAACGGGTAGTAAGACGCGGTGATAAATATTATTATTATTATTTAGTAAATGTCTATTTTAAGATAAAATAAAGATAATTTTGTGCGATGCACCGCACCATTTATTTTTTAAATGTTATATATAAGGGATTAGCTACCTATCATATTAAAGAATCAAATAGCCAAAGTTATTTTTTATGCTTTTAGTGAGGATTGCACCATCTAGATATCATATTCTGACAATTGACACCTGGACACGGGAATCGAACACGGGACCTTTGCCTTAGTACGCCAATGCTCTTACCACTGAGCTATTCAGGAATCGTCCCCTGCCCCCAGGGTCATTCTTCACTCGTATTTTAAGTCAGAGTCTGTGATGGACGTGCGGAAAACATCGGCCACAAATGTGTGATTTTATTAAGATCAAAGTTAAACAAAAAAAAAAAATCAATGCCTCAATTTAAGCAAAGTCTAAAAGTTTAACTGAACCCATTTAAATTTTATATTTTAAATAAAAGCTTATTTTATCTCAAATATTTAATGATGGATGATGATCAAGATTTTAAATATATTTAGTTTACATTCATAAAATGTGGAGGCCAAATAAATGGACGCAACTAGGTTTTCTCTTCTGACACCGTGTCTTACTACCCGTTCAAGCTATACGGCTTATGTGCTAATTACGCTAATTTGGCAGAGATGAGGAAGCTTGATTTTAGAAGAAATGTACCTACATTATCGTGTAGTAAGAGTGTAAAAACATCTAGGTAATATCACCTTCAGTACACACAACTGGGGTTCGAACTCCGGTCTCCCTTGCAGTATAGTCTGTTACAAGAGGGACGCCTTGGAGTTTATACGATGCAACCACCCAAGCAGGAGCCAGTTTAGTAGCTTAAAATAAAAAATCAATAATAATAATATATAGCACCATGTCTTACTACCCGTTCGGGTTATACGCTTTAGGTACTAATTACTCTAATGGACTAGGAATTGGGAAGGTTGAATTAGAGGAAGAGAACCCGCATTTGCGTGGAGGGAGAATGGAAAACCATTTAGGAAAAAACCACCCCCAGTTCACCCGACCGAGATTCGAACCTCAATCTCCCCGTCCTTAGCAGTCGAGCAGCTCAACACGACTAGCGCGTTAGCCAAATACGCCACCGAGGCGGGTATTAAAAAATTGGAGAAATTAATGTTTCGAACATCCTATTTTTTTCAAACGGTTGGATGTATGGAAAGTGTTTTCACACGGTGGGCGCCAGGAAGTGGGACAAGTTGAGTCAGAGAGAGAGAGAGGAATATATCTGGGTGACTCGCGTCTTGGAGCAGGCTGAGTAATACTGAGACGAACGAATGAAGTTACGTGGAAAAAAAACTTGAGCAGGCTCTGTCGAGTGGAACGCTGTTAGATCTCCCGCGCATGCGTCATGCGTGTGTTGTGTGCTGACTACAGGATGTTGATTCTGCGCTCATCCACGCGGCGGTAGTGGCAGATGCTTCAAAACAAACAATCTCTATTCATTTACTAAATATGTATATTACATGAAATGGTTTGATTAATATACAATGGTTTATCTCACAAGGGACAACACGCACTGAATGACCTCTTATCTCATTTACAAGGGCCAACAAGCATTGATTGGCCTTCTTAACTCACTTACAAAGGACAACAATCATTGAATGACCTCTTATCTCACAAGAGACAACACGCACTGAATGACCTCTTATCTCACTTACAAGGGACAACAAGCATTGAATGACCTCTTATCTCACTTACAAGGGACAACAAGCATTGAATGACCTCTTATCTCACTTACAAGGGACAACACGCACTGAATGACCTCTTATCTCATTTACAAGGGACAACAAGCATTGATTGGCCTCTTAACTCACTTACAAGGGACAACAATCATTGAATGACCTCTTATCTCACAAGAGACAACACGCAATGAATGACCTCTTTATATCATTTACAAGGGACAACACGCACTGAATGACCTCTTTATCTCACTTTACAAGGGACAACAAGCATAGAATGACCTCTTGTCTCACTTACAAGGGATAACAAGCATTGAATGGCCTCTTATCTCACTTACAAGGGACAACAAGCATAGAATGACCTCTTATCTCACTTACAAGGGACAACAAGAGCTGAAAGTCCTCTTTATATCACTTACAAGGGACAACAAGCATTGAATGGGCTCTTATCTCACTTACAAGGGACAAAACGCACTGAATGACCTCTTTATCTCATTTATAAGGGACAACACGCACTGAATGACCTCTTTATCTCACTTACAAGGGACAACACGCACTGAATGACCTCTTTATCTCACTTACAAGGGACAACACGCACTGAATGACCTATTTATCTCATTTACAAGGGACAACACGCACTGAATGACCTCTTGTCTCACTTACAAGGGATAACAAGCATTGAATGGCCTCTTATCTCACTTACAAGGGACAACACGCACTGAATGACCTATTTATCTCATTTATAAGGGACAACAAGCATTGAATGGCCTCTTATCTCACTTACAAGGGACAAAACGCACTGAATGACCTCTTTATCTCATTTATAAGGGACAACAAGCATTGAATGGGCTCTTATCTCACTTACAAGGGACAAAACGCATTGAATGACCTCTTTATCTCATTTATAAGGGACAACAAGCATTGAATGGCCTCTTATCTCACATACAAGGGACAACACGCACTGAATTACCTCTTTATTTCACTTACAAGGGACAACAAGCATTGAATGGGCTCTTATTTCACTTACAAGGGACAACCAGCATTGAATGGCCTCTTATCTCACTTACAAAGGACAACAATCATTGAATGGCCTCTTATCTCATATACAAGGGACAACACGCACTGAATTACCTCTTTATCTCATTTACAAGGGACAACAAGCATTGAATGGCCTCTTTATCTCATTTACAAGGGACAACAAGCATTGAATGGCCTCTTGTCTCACTTACAAGGGATAACAAGCATTGAATGGCCTCTTATCTCACTTACAAAGGACAACAATCATTGAATGGCCTCTTATCTCACATACAAGGGACAACACGCACTGAATTACCTCTTTATCTCATTTACAAGGGACAACAAGCATTGAATGGCCTCTTTATCTCATTTACAAGGGACAACAAGCATTGAATGGCCTCTTTATCTCATTTACAAGGGACAACAAGCATTGAATGGCCTCTTATCTCACATACAAGGGACAACACGCACTGAATGACCTCTTTATCTCATTTACAAGGGACAGCAAGCATTGAATGGCCTCTTTATCTCATTTACAAGGGACAACAAGCATTGAATGACCTCTTTATCTCACTTAAAAGGGACAACAAGCACTGAATGACCTCTTTTTCTCATTTACAAGGGACAACAAGCATTGAATGACCTCTTTATCTCATTTACAAGGGACAACAAGCATTAAATGACCTCTTTATCTCACTTACAAGTGACAACAAGAATTGAATGGCCTCTTTATCTAATTTACAAGGGACAACAGGCATTGAATGACCTCTTTATCTCACTTACAAAGGACAGCAATCATTGAATGACCTCTTATATCACTTACAAGGGACAACCAGCATTGATTGGCCTCTTTATCTCACTCACAAGGGACAACAACCATTGACTGTCCTCTTTATATCACTTACAAGGGACAACCAGCATTTATTGGCCTCTTTATCTCACTCACAAGGGACAACAAGCATCCAATGACTTCTTTATCTCACTCAGAAGGGACAACAACCATTGACTGTCCTCTTTATATCACTTACAAGGGACAACAAGCATCCAATGACCTCTTTATCTCACTCACAAGGGACAACAACCATTGACTGTCCTCTTTATATCACTTACAAAGGACAGCAAGCAATCAATACCCTCTAAATCTCACCAGGAAGGAATAGCGTTGAGTGAACAATATAGCTTTTTATCAAGTTATCAAGTGAGAACATTGGTTGAGTATCTTATAACCAATGATGTTCACTGATTGCCACTAAAGCGCATGGTATCTTATAACCAATGATGTTCACCGATTGCCACCAAAGCGCATGGTATCTTATAAACAGCAATCTATCCTGGATAAGAACCTGGATATACTAGTAGAGAGATTGACGTCCAAAGGTCCAGGGAGTTTGCTCGGTTAGTTAGTTTAGTTCTTCCTGTCACGCACTAATCTCACGTCTTGAGGATCCAGGACCGAACCAGAAGGCAGTTCGGTTAAAACCCCCGCCAGCTACTCGCTATAAGCTGCCCGAGATTACACTCCACGTCACCAGAAGCTGTTTTTTAGGGGGCCACTTTGTGATAACACACACATCATGGCCGTGCAGGTGTTTTGATAATAATAACTGTTCTGTCTGCGATATTTATATCCAGGTCATAGACGTATCAACGAGTGTAGTTCAGGTTCGTGCAGACGGTTTATTAGATATTCTGTCTGCGATATTTATATTCCGAGTCATAGACGTATCAACGAGTGTACTTCAAGTTCGTGCAGACGGTTTATTAGATATTCTGTCTGCGATATTTAAATTCCGAGTCAAAGACGTATCAACGAATGTACTTCAGGTTCGTGCAGACGGTTTATTGGATATTCTGTCCGTGATATTTATATTCCGAGTCATAGACGTATCAACGAGTGTACTTCAAGTTCGTGCAGATGGTTTATTAGATATTCTGTCCGTGATATTTATATTCCGAGTCATAGACGTATCAACGAGTGTACTTCAAGTTCGTGCAGACGGTTTATTAGATATTCTGTCCGTGATATTTATATTCCGAGTCATAGACGTATCAACGAGTGTACTTCAGGTTCATGCAGACGGTTTATTAGATATTCTGTCCGTGATATTTATATTCCGATTCATAGATGTATCAACGCGTGTACTTCAGGTTCGTGCAGACGGTTTATTAGTTATATTTTAAGTTATAGGCATACCTGGCATAGACGTACCGACTAGCATACTAAATAAACTATCTAAAATTTGGTACAATTGTGTCCATGGCAACTTTATCTTCCGACACAAAGATATCTTACTAAGATAATTTAGACTGTTGAAAAAAAATCGCTGCTGTGGCCGCATGGTTCAAGGCGTCACTGTCTCAATATACTGGACTGCCGATGACGGATGACGGTCGAATACCAGCCGGGTTTACAGTTTTTTTTACTAACTGTTGCTTTACTTTCTCTCTCCACGCGAATACGGGTACACTACCTATTCTCTCTATTTCCCACATCCCAAAGACATTAGAGTAATTAGTACATATGTGTAATACCTATAATGGAAATTAACACGAGGTAACCAAGAAATATTTAGAAAGGTTCAGTATGACTAACACAACATAGCCCCCCCTCCCCTCCCCCCCTCGGTACTGCCTGATCTAACGTCGGCACCAGTGTCGAGTGGGTTTTTAAATATTCTTTTCTGATCATAAATTCGTTTTGAATTTTATTTTAGATATTTAACCATCAATTCATCACTGTGAAAAGAGAGAAAAAACACCACATTTCAACCATGATAAATTGTTTGACCAATTCAGTTATCGAATCCAGGATCCTTGGCTCAGTGGCCAGACACGCTGATGTGTAGGAAAGTGTAAATAAAGCTTATCTCCCACAATTCTTGTGGTTCTCTCAGCGGTGATATTGAGTATACTCATTGGCCCACGTGACCCTCCAGTAGATGATGTATTCTTATTCTGGCGGTCCTGGGATCGCTCTGCCAGTTTCCCGGAAAACCAATCATTATTATTATTACCACGGAGGATTGAGGAATCACTCAGCCGTGAGGATACGACTTGCTGAGGAGTTGTCGAAGGTGAAAGTGCAGGGAAAACCTCGCTGAGGCAACATCTCTTTCTCCCAGAAAGCAGCTGTTCACGCTATAGCAGTAAAAAGTACACTTTATTGAGACACTTGACGTGCACTTTATAAACACACACTTAAAAACTACCTGTGATATCACCGACCAGATGTTGCGCTTCTTTTAAGGTCGTTCGACAGTTGATAATCTTTTCACAAAACGTACAAATGATTATTTTAAGCTATACTTAGTGATTCAATTATCTCACATTATCACAGTTAAGGACTTATAAGGAAGGGGTAAAGCTTTATATTTAATGCTTTTTCACGTAGCAATGTTATTATTATTATTATTATTATTATTATTAGCACCGCGTCTTACTACCCGTTCGGGTTATACGCACTTACGCTAATGTGTAATGGTAGGGTGATTGTGAGATGAAATGGAGGACCTACAGTTTAACGGGGGATCCGAACCACGGTGGAGGCCTGGCATTCCTCACATTCACAAGATGTCTTGTCAGAGGTGGAGGAAGGGTTTGGTAGTCAGATAAATCTTTGCCGGGACCGAGGATTGAACCCCGGCCGCCAGCATAGAAGTCTGACACCTTACCCCTGGACCGCCAGGTCTTCCCGTAACAATGTTAAAGTATTGTACGGGGCTGACATTTAATATAACTAGATATTCATATGAAATATTCTTGAAATATTTATAATATAAGGAAGAATTTTAGTGGTAATGTACCAACATTTGCGTGAAAGGTGAGTGGGAAACCGTTTAGGGAAAATAACACTTAGTATACCCAACCGGGATTCGAATCTCGATATCCTCGTCTTCAGCGGGCCAGTCTAACACGATAGTGACGCCTTAGAGCATTTGGCCATTGAAGTGGCTGAGGTTAACTTGTTCCAGTTTTACACACTTACAAAACAAGTGCGCCAAAGGACCTAACCAAAGTGTTTGAAGAGTCAGCCTAGAATCAAAAAATGGAGTAAAAGGCCGTCAGTAGTTAGTTTGGTAGCTTCAATCTATACGTTCACATCAAATGCCTACAGATATACACCAATCTTTATTTAATTGAAAACCTAACCTAACCCAACCCAACCTTAACAACAGGCAAAGAGACAGGTTCCATTAATCGATGTTCTTAGACCTCCTCAAGACCTCACGATGTGCGATGAGTCGATTTGAAACACCCCCCTCCTAAACAAAAGAATGCGATGAACCGATCTACGCCGATGAAAATGGTGAGGCCGTGAGGAAAGTGAGAAAAGTGCACCCACAAGACCTTGTTAAAATTATTATTTAGGTGAGACAGACAAGGTCGTGTGGGTGCACTTTTCCCACCTATTAGTGTGATGATTCATGGGAGGGCGCAGTTTTCCCACCTATTAGTGTGATGATTCATGGGAGGGCGCAGTTTTCCCACCTATTAGTGTGATGATTCATGGGAGGGCGCAGTTTCCCACCTATTTATTGCGATGATTCATAAGAGAGCGCAGTTTTCCCACCTATTAGTGCGATGATTCATGAGAGAGCGCAGTTTCCCACCTATTAGTGTAATGATTCATCGGAGGGCGCAGTTTTCCCACCTATTAGTGTGATGATTCATGTGAGGGGGCAGTTTTCCCACTTATTAGTGTGATGATTCATAAGAGGGTGCAGTTTTCCCACCTATTAGTGCCATGAATCATGAGAGGGCGCAGTTTTCCCACCTATTAGTGTAATGATTCATGAGAGGGTGCAGTTTCTCACCTATTAGTGTGATGATTCATGGGAGGGCGCAGTTTTCCCACCTATTAGTGTGATGATTCATGTGAGGGGGCAGTTTTCCCACCTATTAGTGCGATGATTCATGAGAGAGCGCCGTTTCCCACCTATTAGTGCGATGATTTCATAAGAGAGCGCAGTTTTCCCACCTATTAGTGCGATGATTCATGAGAGAGCGCAGTTTCCCACCTATTAGTGTGATGATTCATGGGAGGGCGAAGTTTTCCCACCTATTAGTGTGATGATTCATGTGAGGGGGCAGTTTTCCCACCTATTAGTGCGATGATTCATGAGAGAGCGCAGTTTCGCACCTATTAGTGCGATGATTCATGAGAGAGCGCAGTTTCCCACCTATTATTGCGATGATTCATAAGAGAGCGCAGTTTTCCCACCTATTAGTGCGATGATTCATGAGAGAGCGCAGTTTCCCACCTATTAGTGTGATGATTCATTGGAGGGCGCAGTTTTCCCACCTATGAGTGTGATGATTCATGTGAGGGGGCAGTTTTCCCACATATTAGTGTGATGATTCATGAGAGGGCGCAGTTTCCCACCTATTAGTGTGATGATTAATGAGAGGGCGTGGTTTTCCCACCTATTAGTGTAATGATTCATGAGAGGGCGCAGTTTCCCACCTATTAGTGTAGCGATTCATGAGAGAGCGCAGTTTCCCACCTATTAGTGTGATGATTAATGAGAGGGCGCAGTTTCCCACCTATTAGTGTGATGATTCATCGGAGGGCGCAGTTTTCCCACCTATTAGTTTGATGATTCATGTGAGGGGGCAGTTTTCCCACATATTAGTGTGATGATTCATGAGAGGGCGCAGTTTCCCACCTATAAGTGTGATGATTAATAAGAGGGCGCGGTTTTCCCACCTATTAGTGTAATGATTCATGAGAGGGCGCAGTTTCCCACCTATTAGTGTAATGATTCATGAGAGAGCGCAGTTTCCCACCTATTAGTGTGATGATTAATGAGAGGGCGCGGTTTTCCCACCTATTAGTGTAATGATTCATGAGAGAGCGCAGTTTCCCACCTATTAGTGTGATGATTAATGAGAGGGCGCAGTTTCCCAACTATTAGTGTGATGATTCATCGGAGGGCGCAGTTTTCCCACCTATTAGTGTGATGATTCATGAGAGGGTGCAGTTTTCCCACCTATTAGTGTGATGATTCATGTGAGGGGGCAGTTTTCTCACATATTTGTGTGATGATTCATGAGAGGGCGCAGTTTCCCACCTATTAGTGCGATAATTCATGAGAGGGTGCAGTTTTCCCACCTATTAGTGCGATGATTCATGAGAGGGCGCAGTTTTCCCACCTATTAGTGTAATGATTCATGAGAGGGTGCAGTTTTCCCACCTATTAGTGTAACGATTCATGGGAGGGTGCAGTTTTCCCACATATTAGTGTGATGATTCATGAGAGGGCGCAGTTTTCCCACCTATTAGTGTAATGATTCATGAGAGGGCGCTGTTTTCTCACCTATTAGTGTGATGATTCATGTGAGAGCGCAGTTTTCCCACCTATTAGTGTGATGTTTCATGGGAGGAACCAGTTTTCCCACCTATTAGTGAGATGATTCATGGGAGGGGGCAGTTTTCCCACCTATTAGTGTGATGCTTCATGGGAGGGTGCAGTTTTACCACCTATAAGTGTGATGATTCATGGGAGGGTGCAGTTTTCCCACCTATTAGTGTGATGATTCATGTGAGGGCACAGTTTTCTCACCTATTAGTGTGATGATTCATGTGAATGGCGCAGTTTTCTCACCTATTAGTGTGATGCTTCATGGGAGGGTGCAGTTTCCCACCTATTAGTGTGATGATTCATGTGAGGGGGCAGTTTTCCCACCTATTAGTGCGATGATTCATGAGAGAGCGCAGTTTCCCACCTATTAGTGCGATGATTCATAAGAGAGCGCAGTTTTCCCGCCTATTAGTGCGATGATTCATGAGAAAGCGCAGTTTCCCACCTATTAGTGTGATGATTCATAAGAGAGTGCAGTTTTCCCACCTATTAGTGTGATGATTCATGGCAGGGTGCAGTTTTCCCACCTATTAGTGTTGATGATTCATGTGAGGGCGCAGTTTTCTCACCTATTAGTGTGATGATTCATGGCAGGGCGCAGTTTTCTCACCTATTAGTGTGATGATTCATGGCAGGGCGCAGTTTTCCCACCTATTAGTGCGATGATTCATGGCAGGGCGCAGTTTTCCCACCTATTAGTGCGATGATTCTTGGGAGGGGGCAGTTTTCCCGACACCCTTATTTATTTCAGTCTCCTGCTCTCCTTCATTCGACAGTCAAATTGTTCAGTTAATCACCAAAACAAAATTACATGGTATTCTTTAAATAAAATATGACACCTGGATACTGGAATCGAACTCAGGATCTTTGCCACATTCTCAACTATCTTAAGGTAGATTCTGTTATGGGTCCTAGGCAAGGATCACTCCTTAATAGCTCAGTGGTCAGAGTATTGGCAAAGATCCCGGGTTCGATTCCCGTATCCAGGTGTCAATTTTCAATTTAGAAAATATGATATATAGCTGCAGCTCTAACCGTAGCTAACAAATAAAATAGCTTAGATATTTAATCCAAATTATGTGGGCCATATTATGTCTGAACACTGTTTTTTGTTGTTGGGGTTCTATATCCCCAAAATAAGTTATTTTGCCTAAAGTAATTTAGCCTACAAATTTAACTTCGGAGGGAGTTAACCTAAAGTAAATAGGCCTAAAGATTTAACATCATGTAAAGTCACTTATATAAAAATAATATAGGGATAACTCTAGTCCAACTATCGAGAACTCCAGTGCTGTTTAGTCCAACTATCACGTACTCCAGTGCTGTTTAGTCCAACTATCGAGTACTCCATTGCTGTTTAGTCCAACTATCACGTACTCCAGTGCTGTTTAGTCCAACTATCGAGTACTCCATTGCTGTTTAGTCCAACTATCGCGTACTCCAGTGATGTTTAGTCCAACTATCGCGCACTCCTGTGCTGTTTAGTCCAACTATCGCGTACTCCACTGCTGTTTAGTCCAACTATTGCGTACTCCAGTGTTGTTTAGTCCAACTATCGCGTACTTCAGTGCTGTTTAGTCCAACTATCGCGTACTTCCAGTGCTGTTTAGTCCAACTATCGCGTACTCCAGTGCTGTTTAGTCCAACTATCGCGTACTCCAGTGCTGTTTAGTCCAACTATCACGTACTCCAGTACTGTTTAGTCCAATTATCGCGTACTCCAGTGCTGTTTAGTCCAACTATCGCGTACTCCAGTGCTGTTTAGTCCAACTATCACGTACTCCAGTGTTGTTTAGTCCAACTATCACGTACTCCAGTACTGTTTAGTCCAACTATCGCGTACTCCAGTGCTGTTTAGTCCAACTATCGCGTACTCCAGTGCTGTTTAGTCCAACTATCGCCTACTCCAGTGCTGTTTAGTCCAACTATCGCGTACTACAGTGCTGTTTAGTCCAACTATCGCGTACTCCAGTGCTATTTAGTCCGACTATCGAGTACTCCAGTGCTGTTTAGTCCAACTATCGCGTACTCCACTGCTGTTTAGTCCAACTATTACGTACTCCACTGCTGTTTAGTCCAACTATCGCGTACTCCAGTGCTGTTTAGTCCAACTAGCGCGTACTCCGGTTCTGTTTAGACCCTCTACTAACGGAAGTCCTCTTTGTTCCAGGGAAGAGCTTCAGTCTGACCATCACAGTCAACACCTCACCACCTCAGGTGACCACCTACAACAAGGCCATCAAGGTCACCGTGGACGGTCCCAGAGAGCCCAGGTCCAAGACAAGTGAGTACTGCCTTGTGATACCGACAGACAGGGACAGTCTACATCTCTGTCAGGGTCCTGACGTGGTCTAAAACCCGTGAGTACTTCCTTGTGATACCGACAGACAGGGATCAATCTACATCTCTCTCAGGGTCCTGACGTGGTCTAAACCCCGTGAGTACTTCCTTGTGATACCGACAGACAGGGACAGTCTACATATCTCTCAGGGTCCTGCTGAGGTTTAGATAGAGAGCAGTGAGGCAATAGCCTGGAGGGCAGGCTACTAGCCTCAGGTACCTCAGAGGCAGGGACCACGGGTGTACCTACCATGGTCCAAGAACTCTAACCAATATAAGGGAGTCATGACGAGTAAGGGCTAATCTTAAAAACTTGCACCAAAATTAGTCACAGGAGAGATTATATAGAGCCACATTTATGTAATATAACAAACTAGATATGATAGTTGATAGTGGCGGATGGATACAGTGTAATATATAAGTTAGTGTGATACAACCCTTGGAATGACTCGCGCACAATTCGCTACAGAGATTGCACACAGGGAAAATAATTAGGGGAGCAATGCATGTCGCTGATTGAGACAAAGACTTGATAATTTGACGAGACCCCCCTCCGCCCCCAGCCTCCCTATCCCTAACTACAGTGATGTCTGCGCAAGGACCGCGCGATCGCAGACTTGGGATGCCAGACATTCCTTAACTCCTCACCCCTTCACCCACCCCCTACCAACCCTTCTTCTTCTGAAGGCATTGCTTCGTTTCCTTTGGAGCTTGCAGACCTCGCGAAATGATGCAGACACTTCATGGATAGATCCCTTCTGCCGGGATTAATAAGGGCGGTATTGCTAACAGGAGGGAAGTTTGCTGTTAT
>CABEEJ010004730.1:29467-46544 GCA_901482245.1 Timema douglasi | reverse complement strand
GGGGGGGGGCAAGAAGGGGGGAGGGTTTATAAGATGTTGTTACTACTTTCTGAAACTGTAAACTCTATAGAGGTATGCACGCACGAGCTTTTGGTAGATATGGTTATCACCAGGACCCGGATTTCGATGACCTAGAAATTTTCCAAAAAATTGTCTATAAAATTAACTAAAAAATAACATCCATGTTTTTAAAAAATCATCTAAAAATAGGGAAAAGTGTCGTAATAAATAAACAACTAAATCTAACACGCTCTCTAAAATTTGAAATGAAGACATATATAGGCCTATAAAATGGTAAACCTTCAACAACTAAACTGTTGCATGTCGCCAAATATAATATTGATACACGGATATGTTCTTCAGAAGTAATAGCTAGTCCCTCCTATGCTACCCTCTCGTGCTTAGTTGCAATATCAAGTAACGACTATCTTTCCCGTGAGCAGAGATTTCCGACTATCTTCCCTGTGAGCAGAGATTTCCGACTATCTGTCTGTCTGTCTGTTTGAACTTAAAATTAAGAGTAGTTTAATAAAGGGCGAAAATAGAAAAATAATCGATTTTCTCAAAATTGACTCTAACGATTTTGATTAAAATACGTATCTAGGTGTTGATTAAAATTATGAATAAACTGGCTATTTTAATTTTACCATGAAAATTAATTTTAGGGTATTTTACAGAAGCAGAAACTTCCATATATCCGCAACTAATTGAGATACTAAATAACTTATCATTGCAAAATTGTAGTACTATTAAAAATAAAAAACTTTTATATAAAATATATTTTTATAAATCCAACAATTTCTGAGATAGTGGCAAATATATTAATACAATTTTGTGAGCTTTAGTTGTAAACATATACTACTTAAGTTTTAACGCAATAATTCTCCAATGCCAGAGAGTAGTTAAATATAAGTAAGTCTCTAAAAGTTTATATTGTTTTTCCTTAAACCTCTTAGGAGAAATGTTTGTACAACAATGACCTATATCCATTTTAGACTCAATAGTCAATATTTACATTTTATATTGGCCAACATTTATAAATGAGGAATTTAATAGCAATGCGATGGCATGAAGCTTTGCAAAACCTAATAAAATGTCGAAAATTTAACCGGAAGTCGAATTTTTAACACGAAGTGTTGATCCTTTTGGACGCAATATTGATCCTTTTCTATCTGTCCAAACATACAAATGAGGACATTAATTCTTTAAAAACAAAATTATAAAATTTAAAACCGGGACTCAAAAAATGTTTTACAATATTATAGTGCAATTTATTCTCGGGTTTGCTTGTGTATATTAGTTAGTTTCACATATATTACGGGTTTTGAGTAAATATCTCCATACTCAAACAATAGAGCGAGAAAGTCCGTGCGAAGTTCCGTACCATTTATTTTTTAATATTTTCTGGAATATTTATGGGATTTGAGATAGAAAAGTAAAGTTGTAACGGAAAGTGTGTGAATTGTAACTTCCCATATTTCCCCTGTACCCTTCATTTGTGAATCGCGTCTCAATATACATCTAAGTTATCCGTTTATCTAATAGATTTTGGAGTTAAAAAATAGTTTATTTAAAAAAAATTAATTAGTTCTAATAGAATTTTATGAAGTAATTAATAGATGTATTATTAATTCTGCTATAAGATATTAAAAAGCAAATAGTTTTATTATTTATTTATTTATTATTAAGTAGAGTTTCTAGGTTGCACGTTCGGTTTTAAACTCTAATATGTTCAGTAAAATACTGGCAAAATAAATAAATTATAAAATCAAATCCTTTATTTTCTTCTCGGTTAACATTAATATCGTTTTACTATTATTAGTATTATTATTATTTTATATGTAACCTACACACACGATCCATCACAAGTGACAGCTGTAGCTCACGTGACTTGACGTATGGAACCCCCCTTTTCTGTTAAATAGAACGTTAAGAGAACCGAACAATGTTTAGTTTTTTTTCTTCTAGATTTAACATCGTTTATAAATCTTACAAACCCACCTCGGTGGCGTAGTTGGCTAACTCGCTAGTCGTGTTGAGCTGCTCGACTGCTGAGGACGGGGAGATCGAGGTTCGAATCTCGGTCGGGTGAACTGGGGGTGGTTTTTTCCTTAAATGGTTTTCCACTCTCCCTCCGCGCAAATGCGGGTTCACTTCCTTTAATTCAACCTTCCCGATTCCTAATACATTAGCGTAATTAGTACTTAAAGCGTATAACCCGAACGGGTAGTAAGACGTGGTGCTAACTATTATTATTATTATATCTTACATTAACATAATAAGTAATTATTGGTTTAGAAAGAGCAATTTACGCATCAATAACAAAACCTGATACATTATATGTCACGGTCATCCCAGTCAAGTTTTATAAAAACAGGCTACCCACTATTACACCCAAAATAAGGGCCAGGGGGTGAGGGAGGGACGGAGCCGGACAATGAACACGGCATGTAGGCTTATTATAGCTGTTTATGCCGACCATAACCTTTAACATTGAACTCTAAACCAGATGTCGATTTTATTACACTCTTTTTTTTTTTCGTCTTTGTTATTATTTTATAAGTGTTGCATGAATATGGTAGGTAGGCATGGAAACACTTTCAAGTCCACCGCAATTTTCTTAGTTCTTCAACCGGTAATGTCCAATAAGCGTGTATTAATTACGGTACGTGACAAGAAGGTACAGTATGGTACGGAAACATATAGACCCTTTGAAGACAACTGGTAAAGGATCTATTAGTTCTAAAAAAGGTTTGAAGATGTCATCCCTGCATCACTACAAGATCAATTTGGTCGTCTGTTGTTTTTTGTGCACTGCCTCTTACTACCCATCCGGGTTATCAACATCATCATAATCGACTGTTTTTATAACCCAATTAGATGGCCGCATGGTCAAACGCGCTACTCTCGCAATATATTAGACTGCTGAAGACGGGGGAGATATGGGTTCGATCCCGGTAGGGTGCATTGAGAGTGGCTCATCCTAAATGGTTTTACACTCTCCCTCCACGTAAATGCAGGTACATCTCTTCTCAATTAAGCCTTCTTAATCCCTAACCCATTAGTGTAATTAGTACATAGGTATGTTACCCGAACGGTTAGTAAGACGCGGTGTTATAAAAAAATAGTTTCCAGCTTGTGGCCGGGTCAGTTTAGAAAAATACCTCCATCTTTCATTCTTCAAGTCTTCTTCTCTCACTTGAACACTTTCTGTTATCTGCTCCTCCCATCTCTTTCTTTGCCTCCCCTGCGGTATTTTCCCCACATACTTCATCTCCAATATGTTCTTCGGTATCCTCTCTTTTTTCCATCCTCATTACATGTCCATACCATCTCACACACTTGGACTAGATGACGTAGGGATGATCAAGGTAGAATTTAAAATAAATGTTCCCGAATATTTTAGGTCTTGTTCGAGCTCCGACCTTTCCTTCATCAGCGGAAATTAGGTTTATTGTAAGAGTTACGCCCTAGGTCACAAGCCAACTGAAGCCAGATTATTCATCTTGCCAAGGATTTATGTTCTCTGGGTTAACTAACATCTCTTACCCGCCTCGGTGGCGTAGTTGGCTAACGTACTTGTCGTGTAGAGCTCGACTGCTGAGGACGGGGAGATCGAGGTTCGAATCTCGGTCGGGTGAACTGGGGATGGTTTTTTCTAAATGGGTTTCCACTCTCCCTCCACGCAAATGCGGGTTCACTTCCTCTAATTCAACCTTCCCAATTCCTAATCCATTAGCGTAATTAGTACTTAAAGCGTGTAACCCGAACGGGTAGTAAGACGCGGTGCTAAATAAAAA
Source organism: Timema douglasi (assembly GCA_901482245.1). Lineage (NCBI taxonomy): Eukaryota > Metazoa > Arthropoda > Insecta > Phasmatodea > Timematidae > Timema > Timema douglasi. Next base: position 42,744 of record CABEEJ010004730.1, on the reverse strand, counting down.
AAAACTAACATCTCTTGATACAAAGTGTTAATCAAAACAAACAAAAACACTTTATTATTATTATTATCATCATCATCACCGCGTCTTACTAATCGTTCGGGCTATACGCACACTATCTAGTAGGTGGAGAGGTAGTTTGGATATTCGTGCTGTTTGGAACGATTGAATACCTAACCTTGTATACAAACTATTAAAGGGTCTAACTCTTTTGGAATAGACTGTACACGTAACATTGTATGGGCAAAATTAAATGGTTAAATTTGTGGCTGGTTGTGTATCCAGACAGGTGCGTTTAGTATGGGGGGGCGGGGAACAACAAAAAAACTGTTTCTTTGTCTACAGAATCTACCGGTCTGTTTTGTAAAGTTCCGATAAATGAATTGGTTCACTTATTTTGTGCTTTTAATGTTCGATACAAAAGAAAGTTATAAAAAAAATATCAGATATTTTTGGAAGTTCTAACGTCTGATTTCCAAACAAATGGTTGTAAAGGACCTGGGTTTATAAATTAACTTAACATGTTATTACTTCGACGCCACACACGGAAAACAGCCACCTGAAATATTAAGCAATTATAATTTATTTATTTTCTTAGAACTGCCTCTTACTACCCATTCGGGTTGTACGCTTATGTACTAATTATACCAATGGCTTTAGGAATTAGGAAGATTATATTTAGAGGATGTATACCTACATTTGCGTGGAGGGAGAATGGAGAACCATCTTAGAAAAACCACCCTCAGTACATCTGACCAAGGCTCTAACCTCAATCTCCCCGTCATCGGCAGTCTATTATACTGCGAGAATAGCGCCTTAGACCACGCTGCAAATAAAGGCAGTAAGAAATTATAATTAAATTGTTTAACATTTCACTATCTGGGGTCGAACCAGGCTCCCAAAGTAGGTACTCAGGGTGGTTTTCCCTGAATTTATTTCCCCTCTTTTTACACGCAAATTTGGGTACACTTCCTTTAAAGTTCAATCTAACTCATCCCTAGCACGTAAGAGTAATCAATACATACCCGAACAGGTAGTAAGACGCGGGGCAAAAAAAAAACCCAACTCTAATGAAACATTTTTGTAAATAAGTTTAACAATCCGGATCTGGCCAGTTTAGTCGATCATTAACTCTGTTCTCTTCGTTATTATTGTTTGGCGGAGAGTTGCGACATTCGCACTTGGGATCACACTTAAGTTAATCTCGTTAGCATTTATGCCTCACCTTCAGTATCTTGCGCTAGAACTAAGATCTACCCCAACAAGGATTAGACCCCAAACGCCTCAAAAGGACTCACACATGACTAGCAGATTTTCTCTAACAAGTAAAAGGCAATAATGTAAAGAGTTTGGATCACCATATATTATTATTATTATTAACACCACATTTTACTACCCACTCGTGCTATAGGCACTTACGCTAATGTGTAATGGTAGGGTGATTGTCAGATGAAATGGAGGACCTACAGTTTAACGTGGAATCCGAACCACGGTGGAGACCTGGTATTCCATACATTCACAAGATGTCTTGTCAGAGGTGAAGGAAGGGTTTGGTAACCAGATAAATCTGTGCCGGGACTGAGGATTGAACCCCAGACCACCAACATAGACACCTTAACCCCAGACCACCAGGTCACCAATCACCATACTAGTGCAAAGATCACTTTTTAAATGCCAAGTCGAAGTCGAAGTATGAAACATGCGAAGTAAAGACGAAGTAGAAAATGATTTTGTTGTTGTTACATAACACTAAACGATATTTTAATTAATATCCAAGAGAAAGGATTATATAAATAAATTAAGCCCATTATATTATTATATATTACTAAACAAAGCCCAACATATTATTTTATAGTAATACACAAAGCCCACTATATTATTTTATATTAATACACAAATCCCACTATATTATTTTATATTAATGCACAAAGCCCACTATATTATTTTATGGTAATACACAAAGCCCACTATGTTATTTTATATTAATAAACAAGACCCACTATATTATTTCATAGTAATAAACAAAGCCCACTATATTATTTTATATTAATAAACAAGACCCACTATATTATTTCATAGTAATAAACAAAGCCCACTATATTATTTCATAGTAATAAACAAAGCCCACTATATTATTTTATAGTAATAAGCAAAGCCCACTATATTATTTTATAGCAATAAACAAAGTCCACTATATTATTTTATAGTACTAAACAAAGCCCACTATATTATTTTATATTACTAAACAAAGCCCACTATATTATTTCATAGTAATAAATAAAACCCACTATATTATTTTATGCTGACATATCTGAATTTATCTCTGATTACGTTATATATTTCCTTTAATCACCAGCCAGTAGGTGTTAAACTATGGTTTATTAGATGTTGTAAAAAAGTTTATATGTTGAAATGATATATAATAAACAGTGATAAGTCTCAAATATGTTCATGATATAGACAAGTCTCCTTCTTCCGTCGAAATTTATCCAAATTACTAAGTTTATTGATTTTGTCGAAGTCCAATCGAAGAAGATTTGGGCGTTAACATTAACTTCATTATTTCTTATTGATAAAAGAAAAAAATAGTTTGACAATCATATAAAAAACCTATGCTTAATCAAATTGTGAATAGCGAATCATTTTAAATGATATGAAAATACCAATAAAATATTGCATAACAATCTAGATTTGTTTCTAAAACAGGACTCTTCGTGTACTCCGAGCTAGGAACCTCCGGGCTAGGAACCTCAGGGCTAGGAACCTCCGGGCTAGGAACCTCCGGGCAAGGAACCTCCGGGCTAGGAACCTCCGGGCTAGGAACCTCTGGTCTAGGAACCTCAGGGCTAGGAACCTCCGGGCTAGGAACCCCAGGGCTAGGAACCTCCTGGCTAGGAACCTCAGGGCTAGGGCGATGCTCAAAGATAGGACCTACAAGAGATCAAACCGCTGTCGTTGTTCATCTTGGGAAAGGGTTGAGGGGGAGGGTAGTATCACAGCACTCCTGATGGCGGCCAGTGGGAGTCAATCAGGCGTGACCAGTCATCGCATCGAGCGTGAGAAACTATCGCGGTCTACGTCGAGAATTACACGCTTCTAAACTCTGGTCTGAATGAACAGTTGAACAGTCTTCAGGAGTCGGGTAAAGATCTGTTACTACCTTCAACATTACCTGCTGGTCTCTTTCAATTCATCAACACTGGCCACAAGATTCTCTATAGTATCTGTACTATCTATCATCTACCATAGTGCATTCCAACTTTCCCCATTCATTCATTTTACTCTATTTATTTTGGAGTAGCATCACGTGGTTGGGAATGTAGCGGTCGTGATAAGAGGCCAGTGTTTTGCAAGTTTTTATACCTACACATTTTTTGGCCAATAAATCAAATATTTCTCCAGTAAAAAATTAGAGTTTAATTTTTTACATTTGATGATCTCAAATTTGTTGAATATCTGTCAAGGGTGTCCTTGAATTAAATTATAACATTTTTTCTTCATTCAAAAAGTTTCTTTATCTATAATTGCTATGTGGATAGGGTGCTTTTCCGTAAATAAATATTCCACTCTCCCTCCACGCCAATATGGGTTCACTTCCTCTAAATTAAACTTCCCTCATCTCAAGCACATAAGCGTATAACTCGAACGGGTAGTAAGACGCGGTGATAAAGCAAAAACATATCCTCATCAGGGTAAGTTATTCATTTTCCGACATTTATAAAAAAAAAGGGGGGTTGACCAAAACATTTGTAAGCATAGATCGAAGATATATATTTTTTTAGAAGCGGGTGAGTGAGGGTTGGAAAGGGGGGAGGGGATCCCCCTATTCATTCAAAAGGAATCGCGTGATCTGACGGCTATGGGTCGAACCGATCACTACTAACAATCGCAACAGCAGAACACTGTCTGAAAGAAGTCGAAAAATAAAAACAGGAAAAACTAAAACACTATTGTTCTCATTGCACGACATGAAGCGGCTGTAAGTGGAACTAAGTCAAGGACTCTTTTTTACTTTATAAAAAGACAAAATAATAATCATCCTAAGAAATTCTATTCTCTGAAACGCACTTATTAGAAAACCCTTGGCCTATCACATCTGGAGAGGAGAGAGATAAATGGCACCGTGAACCGGACAGTCTTTCTCCCCCCTTTTATCTAAAAATGGAGATACTTACCTAAAACTAGTAATATTTTTGAGACAAAATAATATAAATTGGGTTTATATTATAATTATTATTATTATTAGCACCGCGTCTTACTACCCGTTCGGGTTACACGCACTTACGCTAATGTGTAATGGTAGGGTGANACGCTCATGTGTAATGGTAGGGTGATTGTGAGATGAAATGAAGGACCTACAGTTTAACGTGGAATCCGAACCACGGTGGAGGCCTGGCATTCCCCACATTCACAAGATGTCTTGTCAGAGGTGAAGGAAGGGTTTGGTAATCAGATAAATCTGTGTCGGGACCGAGGATTGAACCCCGGCCGTCAGCATAGAAGTCTGACACCTTACCCCTAGACCGCCAGGTCACCGACTCTGGGTTAATAAACATTCCACCAAATAGTATGAATGAAATATTATAAACTGTTACAGAAATATATTGAGGAAAAAAAAAAGTACAGCCTCTGTTCACCAAAAATATATACTTGCCAATATCTCAGAAATTATGGATTTGTTAAAAATGTATTTCAATAAAGGTTCTTTTATTTTTAATAGTATAACAACATTTCAGTGATAAGCTATATATATATTGGGTGACCTGGCGGTCTAGGGGTAAGGTGTCAGACTTCTGTACTGGCAGCTGGGGTTCAATCCTCGGTCCAGGCACAGATTTATCTGATTACCAAACCCTTCCTTCACCTCTGACAAGACGTGTATTAATCACAATCCGTGGTTCGGATTCCACGTTAAACTGTAGGTCCTTCATTTCATCTCACAAATCACCCTACCATTACACATTAGCGTAAGTGCGTACAACCCGAACGGGTAGTAAGACGTGGTGCTAATAATAACAATAATAATAATAATAATAATAATAAGTTATATAGTGTTTCAAAGAGTTACGGAGGTAGGATAGAAATTGGAAATTTCCGCTTATGTAAAATACCCTTGAAGTCAGTTTTATGAGAAAATGAGTTTCGCCATTTTGTTTGTAGTTAAATATTGTATAGATCAGAATATTATTAAAAAAAATTATAGAGTAGAATTTGACAGAATCGATTTTGTTTTCCTATTTACTTCCAAAAGTGCAACAACAATTTAATAAATCCCGACGAAATGCTCGTAACCCATTTGACGTCAGCTGAGCTCAACAAGCAGAACGTTAGACCACTGATATAAGCGTTCCAGGATCGATTCCCGATTAAAGCCAAATATATGATTTTATAATTTTAATTTTGTGTGTGATTAACGTATTACTACCCATCCAGCTTATCTACATACCTACGCTGATGGGGTAAGGATGAAGAAGGTTGACTTTTGAATTCGTTGAAGGAGAGTTAGGAGGGAAATTATTTAGTAAAAAACAACCCGGACGGGAACAGAACTGTGGCCTCTTAATCACCAGCAAAATAGACTAAATTATAGTCTCCCTTGGACAGCGTGACAGTGACGGTGACAGGATATGAACCGTTGACCGCAAGAATCAGTACCGTGCATTCTGTAAGATAACCCGGCTATCCAAGATGTTCCCGAGGGAGAGAAATGTTCCCACAGGACCTCTTCTCACGCCCCCGAGCGCTAACTTTAAACTAAGATACCGAGTATCGCTGGCGCTCTGAGAAAATAGTTGAGGGAAGCTCTCCACGTCAAGAAAATAGTCGAGGGAAGTTCTCCACGTCAAGAAAATAGTCTAGGATAGCTCTCCACGTCAGAAAAATAGTCTAGGATAGCTCTCCACGTCAGGAAAATAGTCTAGGATAGCTCTCCACGTCAGGAAAATAGTCTAAGACAGCTCTCCACGTCAGTAAAATAGTCTAAGACAGCTCTCCAGGTCAGGAAAATAGTCTAGGATAGCTCTCCACGTCAGGAAAATAGTCTAGGATAGCTCTCCACGTCAGTAAAATAGTCTAAGACAGCTCTCCACGTCAGTAATATAGTCTAGGATAGCTTTCCACGTCAGGAAAATAGTCTAGGGCAGCTCTCCACGTCAGGGAAATAGTCTAGGATAGCTCTCCACGTCAGTAAAATAGTCTAAGACAGCTCTCCACGTCAGGAAAATAGTCTAGGACAGCTCTCCACGTCAGGAAAATAGTCTAGGATAGCTCTCCACGTCAGGAAAATAGTCTAGGATAGCTCTCCACGTCAGGAAAATAGTCTAGGACAGGGAGTAGGGTTAACATACCCACCCAGGATCTCCACGTTTCATAATATTAGGTTAGGAAGGAAGAATAGGTTGGATTTATAATTAATGTACTCACATGTGCGTAGACAGATAATAAGGAACTGTTTGTGGGAAAAAAAATATCCTAACTACACACGACTGAGATTTGAATCTCAATCTCTCCGTCATCGTCAATCCTATGTAACGCAAGATAGCGCCCAAGATAAATCTACCACTGAAGCAGATATTAACCGTGAACTTGTGAACACACGAGTATATCAGTGCCTGATTCGAAAGATAGCTTAACCTAAAGGTACAATACTTAAGGGCTCCACATACCGGAGCTTCAAGACGAGCTGCAGACAAATCCCTCGTTATTTAACAAGTGGCTTTGTCGTTTAAAAACATGCTTCACGCAAAAATTGAACTGAAAGGTGTCAACATATTCATATAGGATTGGAACCTTACATTTTAAGAAAGATTATGAACAGTTGACTAGTTCATCCTCAAGGACATTTTACGGGCGTCAATAGTTTCATCGTACATTTCTAACCCCCAACCACAGTAAGAACAGATTTATTGAGTTTTGAGTAAACGAATATATTTCAATAATTAGTTTGGTAACTTCAATTTATACGTTCACATCAAATTCTTACTGATACAAACTTATCTTTATTTCATTGAAAAACCTTACCCAACCTAACCTAACCTAACCTTAACAACAGGCAAAAAGACAGGTGCGATGAATCGATGCACTTTGACCTTCTCAAGACCTCACGATGTGCGATGAGTCAATTTGAAATGCCTCCCCTCCTAAACAAAAGGATGCGATGAACAGACCTACGCCGTATTTTACATATACGTCTTGACATCAAAGTAAATGGCTAGAAACATATGATTAGCCTTCCTCAGCCAAATAAATAAAATCAAACCACTACATAACATTATAAGAAAGTAGAGGATTGTTTTTGTGGTTTGGGAGCTTCAGAACTGACGTTACCATCAGAACTGCAACAGTAAGAAAATATTTGCCATAAGGTAGGCAGCCCCCTAAACAGCAAACCTTGGACCAACGGCCGGTACTAAGTGTGACGGCGGTCTGACATTTACGTAAATATCTAATTATTATATACTTCATCTGGGTTCGATCTAGAGCCACCTAGAGATGTGGTCGGCCTCCATAGACGCTTCAACATACAATTAATAAACTATACTGGATAAAATACTGGAAGGAGAATTTTAAGATTAGATCTAACTATAACACATTTAAACTATTTTTGAAATTTTTTACTCTAGTTTAATAAACGTAATGTAATCAGACATTTTTAAGGGATTCACGGTTTTGTATATTATGTATTATTGCTACTTTAAAATGTCTTATAATATATGCAGGGCAGTTAGCGTCTGGGACCACACATATGGAAATATACAAACCACTCATCACACAATATTAAAACCAATATTCGACCTTACCGGGATTATACACGAAGTTTCTTAGAAGGTATTCCATCAGCTGTCTACTGTTAAATTATTATTATTATTATTAGCACCGCGTCTTACTACCCGTTCGGGTTATACGCACTTAAACTAATTTGTAATGGTAGGGTGATTGTGAGATGAAATGAAGGACCTACAGTTTAACGTGGAATCCGAACCACGGTGGAGGCCTGGCATTCCTCACATTCACAAGATGTCTTGTCAGAGGTGAAGGAACGGTTTGGTAATCGGATAAATCTGTGCCGGGACCGAGGATTGAACCCCGGCCGCCAGCATAGAAGTCTGACACCTTACCCCTAGACCGACAGGTCACCCTCTACTGTTAAAGCTAAAGGTATAATCGATAATGACTACGGATGAGGCCAACCTAGCTGATGAATAATTTGGTAGGAAAACATCTAACAGTTAAATCATTTATTTTAGGAAAACTCAAAGTGGGTCAATAACTTAAGATAAAATAAAACTTGATTACGCGACACATATTCTCACAAGGAATCATTTGACCGGATATGTCATTATTATGATTTATATCAAATCGATATTTAAAAAATCAAACCAATTATGTGTTCACGTGGAATTATTTATCTGTCTAAAACATAACTATGCTGACACAAATCTTATTATTGTTATTATTATTATTTTAGGTTCGTTCAATGAGGACGGACGCACACCGAGCATAAATTAATTGGGCATCGTCACTTGAAACAGTGTTTTTGTTAAAATTTATTCCTTAACTAAGACATCACTTAAATTTATTAAAATAGTAATAAAAAATGATGTGACGGAGTTCTTGTCTACATGTTGGCGATAAGAAGAATTTTTGACCGTTTTGATCTCAATTTCGTTTGTAGTTTGTTCGATTCACCGGCTCGAAGCTATTTGTCATGAGAATGAATATTTTAAATTTTAACTATTTAGATATAAAATTTTGCATGTTTAAAAAATATATAATAACCATAGTGTTTTAAATATGGTCATTCTATTTTAAATAACAGAATTTGGTAAGTGTTTTTGGCCATTGATTATCTGGGAATATAATCCTCACTTATTTGGTTTGAGACTGCAATTCTTATTTAAGGGAGGTGTTTATGTATTGTTTATAATATTTATTTCACTAAAATATGCTTATAAAATAGTTTTAAATAAAATAATACATTTTATTTAAAGTTATACAACGATTTCTGCTGTTTTTTTCCGCAAGTAAAGGGTTGAGAGAAAAACTCGCTGGTCAATTGTCTCGTCCCTCCTGGCAGCTGGTAGCATGGGTTTTCTCGACACCCCGTGTGACATGGGCTGGTTTATAAGACGCCAGTTAATTTTGTCGTGAGTTGATTGTAAGAAAAAAACATCCGGCTTGATAACAACAACAACGAAACCAAACAATACAGCGACAAGAATTATTCAAGAAGAACTGCCTTTAAAACGAAGTTCTGATCGAGAAAGATTTTTATTTTAGGCTCGAATGAGAACGGAGCTGTAAGCTAAAATATGGGTAGTATGTCTAATGATACTATAGGGTGCGAATTATATAATAAATTAACTCCTTATAGTCAGATTAGAACCTATAAATATCTACTAATAAGCTATTTTATCTATATTTTTCAACATTATTGTTAAAAAGAATACAGGACATTTTCTGTTATTTAGACTCTCGGCTTTACTCTGAGCACCAATAAAATATGTTAATTAACTTATTATATTAATAATTACACATGAAATAATTATTAAATTACATAAATACAATGCCACTTTACAAATATTATTAAGTTCGTTTATAAAATCTCTTTATTCGAACCCCGTTAACAGCAAATAGCAAATATTAGTAATTATAATGTAATTTTATTAAATACACAAATTAACGTTTATAAATTACATATTGACGTTATGAGTTCTTAATTTTATGGGTAGGTTTCATCCCTTATTTATTTAAATAAATATAAAACTAACCATTTAACACTGTTTTCCTTCTATAACCGATAAGTTCTTCACATATGAGTCACAAAATATTTAGAAAAATACTGCCAAGAAAATGTATTTCCTGCGATAGTTTTACTTGTTTAAATGTGAAAAATAAAACCAGCTAAGATCAAATTTCTGCAGGTTTTAATTGTATTAAAACATTAATTGGTAAATCTCAATAAAATTGTAGGCCTACCTGCTTAAGGGGTGACGGTAGCTGTAACTGGAACTGTAAATTGTGAGGGTAATATATCACGATCATGACGTCACGACGTAATTTAGAAATTGGTAGCCAACGAAATAATTTGACGATATTTTTAAAAATACGAAAAATACAAAAAAAAAGTTTATAATTAAAAAACTATTTAACTGAACCCAATTTTGGTTCTATTTAATGACTACTTTAGAAAACAGCGCTTCCAAACATTTTATGTTTACAGTTTATCTTATTTCCCGGCTAGCCAGTCGTGATATGGTTATTAAGAGGTCCCAGGCACTAAAGGCCCAAATTTTACAGGTTCCTTCCCCCCTCCTCTTCTAAATGAATGTATTAATTCATTTATCAAGCTCAACTATTTTTCTTTCACCCCCGTACAAACGCTTGAGATTACGTATTGACCTAATCACACCAGGTTCGTTTCCCCGACAGATCAAAATAACGCTCACTAAACAAATCATCAATCAAATAAATTAACAAAACCTCCTCCCTCTCTATTTGGGTGATCCCCACCCCAAACTACCCGCCATAAACACGAAACGTTGAAAAAAGACAACATAAATGAAAAATTAAACACAACGCGGACAAAGGAGTATACCCATTTTAACGTTTAATTAACTCGTACATAATAATCCCTACAAAAAGAAGCTTTCGCTACTGAGCGCTACGAGTTATAACAATAATTATTATTATTTCTATTATTATTAGTAAAAGGCCTTCCCCCACCCCCTCCCAACAATCAAATCCAAAACAATCTGTGCATTACAACAAACAGAAGAAGGGATTATTATTATTAACTTTGGGACAGAACAAAAAAAATATTAGATATATATGCTTGTCCGATGTTTGTTATGTTTTGTATGTTTAAGCTCATTGACAGGACCAAAACCGCAGAAAGGGTTTTCCGTGGAAACATCTCCATGAGCTGGAAGTAAATATACTCCGTCGCTGTGTACTAATTAACCTGTGTCTGTCTGTCTGTCTTTAGGGTCATCAGTCAGCGCCGCAATACGTAATTAACATCAGAAATGCATGTCTGATTTTGTCATTTTATCGATGACTAAATGCAACCCCCTTTCACTTTTTCGCCCTNGGGGGGGGGGGGAATGAGGTCAAAGGCTTAGAGCAAGAGGGGCATATGTGCCTCTTTGATTTTCACAATTTTCTTATCAAATGTCCAAGATATCAATATATTTTGTGTTTTTATTTAGATAGGAAAAAAAACCTTTCAGAAAGTTAAAAATGTAGAGGAGATGCGGGTATTATGGGATACCATTGTTTCTCATATGTTAAGTATAACAATCTATCGTTAACTATTTCAACTATTGCAGAACCCTCCTCGGTGGCGTAGTTGGCTAACGCGCTTGTCGTGTTGAGCTCGACTGCTGGGGACGGGGAGATCGAGGTTCGAATCTCGGTCGGGTGAACTGGGGGTGGTTTTTCCTAAATGCTTTTCCACTCTCCCTCCACGCAAATGCGGGTACACTTCCTCTAATTCAACCTTCCCAATTCCTAATCCATTAGAGTAATTAGTACTTAAAGCGTATAACCCGAACGGGTAGTAAGACGCGGTGCTAAATATTATTAACTATTGCAGAAAACAATTTCGAACAGCTAGTGACGACCTCACTTCGACAGATAAACTGATTGTTTTGTGAGAAACTATTTTTAGTTTTGGCTGTCACAAAAACTTTTGCAGGCTAGTGTTTATATTGATATATTTGTTTACTCTACTGTTGTTATTAATTCTAATCAAGGTGACCGGGTGGTCTAGGGGTAAGGTGTCAGACTTCTGTGCTGGCGGCCGGGGTTCAATCCCAGGTCCCGGCACAGATTTATCTGATTACCAAACCCTTCCTTCACTCTGACAAGACATCTTGTGAATGTGGGGAGTGCCAGGCCTACACCGTGGTTCGGATTCCATGGTAAATTGTAGGTCCTCCATTTCATCTCACAATCACCCTACCATTACACATTAGCGTAAGTGCGTATAACCCGAACGGTTAGTAAAACGCGGTGCTAATAATAAAAATAATAATTAATAGAACAATGTAAACTGTTACAATATTTAGTCTATTTTATTTTAATACTTCATTATTAATACTGATTTATTAATTAGTTATTTTTATTACAATGTATTATTTCAATGATTTGATACTATTACTATTTTATTGTTTTACACATAATATTTTCATGGGTTTTTTTTTACACTTTAATATGAAACATTTGTTGGTTTTAGTAAATATATAAAATGTTTAGTGTTCTATATTTCCCTAACTTGTTCCATATCTCTTTTAAGTGCTCCTACAGGACATTAAACGTCATTAGTTTTACTTTAAACACTAAAAATAGTTAAAACATATTAATTATATGTTTAGTATGGAACTCAATGTCAAAATGGTAAACTACGCTTTGATATTATTGAAAAAGTAAATGGTATTCCATATTACACGCAATCCCTCTACTATAACATTTTTTTAAATATTTATACAAAATGTCTACAGAATTTTGTAAATAAAATTTCATACATTTTTAGTGATTTACATATACCCAAAAAAGTTTAAAAAATATGGTTACTAACTACCCCTTCAGACTAAGATTTTCATTAAAAATTTCATAAATTCTTATTTCTATAATTTTCTCACTTCTGCACTACGTCTGCATAGAGAATTGATTGTAAATTTAATAAATTTTCGAATAAACTTTTAGAAAAACTATTGTTACTTGCACAATGAACTTGGGTCACAAATATTCATGAGATAATATCATGCGTTATTAATTTCAAGTTTTCCACGACCCTTACGATTGTGGCAGCCAGCCACCCTGTTATATTTCAAGTCAAGTCATCTGCAGCTTTAATTAGCAATATCTCACTTACTCTATGGCATAGGGAGCTCGAATTTTCGTTGCCGCACTTAAAAACGTACCTAACCCATCCCTATCCTGAGCTAGTTCTATCCAGTCCACTTCATTACACCCTATCCCTATCTCGAGCTAGTTCTACCCAGTCCACCTCATTACAACCTATCCCTATCTTGAGCTAATTCCATCCAGTCCACCTCACTACACCCTATCGCTATCTTGAACTAGTTCCATCCAGTCTACCTCACTACACCCTATCCCTATCTCGAGCTAGTTCTACCCAGTCCACCTCATTACACCCTATCCTGAGCTAGTTCTACCCAGTCCAACTCATTACACTCTATCTTGAGCTAGTTCTATCCAGTCCACCTCATTACACCCTATCTCTATCTTGAGCTAGTTCTATCCAGTCCACCTCA
>CABEEJ010004730.1:0-13893 GCA_901482245.1 Timema douglasi | reverse complement strand
TACTTTCATAGGAAGAACCTTATCTGACATCTAGAACAGTTACTAGATATACTTTCATAGGAAGAACCTTATCTGGCAGCTATAACAGTTACTAGATCTACTTTCATAGGAAGAACCTTATCTGATAGCTTTAAAATGTAACTATATCTACCTTCACGTAATTGATTCATCAACTCATATTATCTGCATCGATCACATTTGATAGATATTATAAATAGTTATAATAATATAATAAAATGTTATCAAAGCTCTCCAAAGTAAGATTTGATGGATTAAATAATAAAGCTGTTATATTTGTCGGTTAAGGTTAATATCATATTGTGTGATATTGTAAAATACCTGAACACGGTAATAAAACCCAAGACCTTTGGCTTAGTACGCCAATGCTTTAACCACCGAGCTATCTAAGAACTTTCCGCATCGCATGTCCATCACAGACTCTGACTTAAAATACGAGTGAAGAATGACTCTGGACACGGGACGTCTCCTGGATAGCTCAGTGGTTAGAGCATTGGCATATTAAGCCAAAAGTCCCGGGTTCGATTCCCGTATCCAAGTATAATTTTTCAATTTAATCATACTATTATATGTTTGTGTTTCCTAAAAGGCCCTTTCTATGAACATTGTACTGTAAGTGCTACGTCGTTCTAACGTATGTTCTGTTTGTATTTCTGCCCCTTAAAGCCGGCCAACAGCAGCAGTTCAGGGCGATAGCCTTGGGGCAGCGACCCTTCCTGGACTCACCTTTCACGAACCACCTCCGGGAACTGGAGTCTTACCGGAGGAAGAGTTCGGAATCCTCCGGCAGTTTCAAGGTGCCCGGAACCACCACCCCCGTGCAAGGTAGGCCGCACGCAACACACCTCTCACTATCCGCTACCGTCCACCATATATTCATTCAAATCAGTGGCGTTAGATGAATTGTTACCAGGACATGCTTCACTGGACGCGTATTCCAAGGTGTCACTATCATGACAGACCGTACTGACGTAGAACCTCGGGTTTGAATCCCGGGAGGGTTTGCCCGGAGTGGTTTTACTCTGAATGGGGTTTCCCCCTTTCTATGAAGCGGGTACATTTTATCTATATTCAACCTTCCTCATCCTTAGCACATTCATGTAATTGTTACGTATGTGTGTAGAAACGGGTTGTAGAACGCAGTGTTAAAAGACCTGTTCCCAGGTTAAGCAGAGCTTATTAAACTGTACCTTTGATATGTTCTCACCCACTTTGTCCCCATTTGACCAATCAAACATATTGGCTGCTCTACACAACTCACATGGTGGTATTTATACCTGACCAATGAGTGTTCTACTGAGTGACGAGTACAATTCACAAGGTACAGCTGAGACTAACTCTGCTTACCCTGTAAGCACTACACTTCACGCCACTGGAGGAATCAATTTTAACATGTCAACGAACCTGTATACAGACAGAACGTCTAATAATCTATAATTATAAAAGGAAGTGTTTGTTTGTCTGTGTGTTTGTTTGTTTGTTTGTTTGTGTGCGATGCCCAGCCAAGTCTACAGCCCGCAGAGATCTGAAATTTTTAACACAACTGGACGGAAGTGGGTCCGAACGCATCTCGAATCCCGATTTTTAAATTTTTAACCAAGCTATTTTTAACAAATTTTTGAAGAAAATATTGTTAATCTGGTTTAGAATTACGTTTTCAGAGATAACTGTGATAAAAAAAAAATATGCCACATCCTCCTCGGGGAAAAAAAAAGGATATGAAATCGGCCGTAATTCTAAACTATTTTTGTGGAGGGGTGAAGGGCTTATATAATTCTTATTCCACAGTGGTTCGCGGGCAACGCCGTTCAGGATTGCTGGTATATTATATACAAAGTGTATTTTAATAGGTGTCAAATATTCTAGGGAATTTTTCCCATCAACCAATCAACCAAATATTAAGAAAAGTTAATATAAACATAGGTTTACTAACGCTTAGTTTTAGAGTTATTAAAGATTTTCCTCAAAGATTTGTTGGTCGTGGGGGGTCCGTTGAGGGGCCTGCTCGATCACCAGAACCCAATTAATTTTTACCTTTGAGGGCATGTAAATTCAATTGCTTACGCAACTCTTGTGTGCCTAGTGTTGAGGTTTTAAGAGAGACTATCTTAAGACTCGTGGCCCTGTCGAGTGCAAGTCTAAAACCTATTTTGTGGGATGGTGGGCGGGAGGGTGAAAGGCGTGGCGTGGCTTCACGACCGACCAAAGTATCCTTCCGCGCCAACAAGAACAGATGGATCACGGAAACCGTATATTGCGCTAGCTACGGGACAGGTCTTGCGGATAAATCATACGTTTGGAAATGTAAGTTTTCTCGAGAACGAATGAAATTTGTATGTTAATATTTTCAACACCCCCTGCAAGATAATGTGTCAATGTTTATTACTTGTTACATTTTCTTATTTCTTGTTATGAATCTTGCAGTTTTATATTGAAAAATGACAATTTTATCGATATTTGATTACTGTTAAAATTATAGAGAAGGTGTGTATACAATAAGTATAGCTTAATCAACATGCTTCTATTTATGAACAAACCGTTTCCGAAAAGAAAATTGCAAAACAATAAAAATTATTGAAGATAGCTGTTGGTTTCCATCGCTCTGTATTTCCAAGTCTAATTAAAAGGTTCAATCACCTTAAATGGTTGTGAGCAAATACATAACACCTCACAGATGTAATCAACAGAGTACGACAAAGTATGTAACGTAGGCTTAGAGGGTGAACCGAAATTGGACACAATTTTTAAACATTTTTTTGTTTCAAAATGTGATGTATTTGTTTGTTTCGGTTAAACTTTCTCTTGTCTGATTGCATTATTTCTTCTGTTGGATTGCCTATTAATTGAATAGCAACATTTTTCTTACCCCTGAAACAAAGCATTTTTAGACCCGTGTTCAAATAGACATTTCTTTATTTTGGGTGGATGGGAATACGCCATTATAATATTTGACACCAATTAAAATACACCCTGTATATTAAGATTGTCGACAATGGTACTCTGTGTGTTTTAACGCACATATATTTACTTATTTATTTATTGAGTTATATAAAGTCCATCTCCCATAGGAATGGTTATAGATTACAACTAGAAAAACTAACAGATTTACTCTTATGTATTCATACGCCAAACCATATGATCTGCCAGGTCATATGTTGAGTTTTTGTAGGAAAAAAACTAACGTTCAAAACAAACATTAATAAAACCATTTGTTTGTTTTGTTATAAGAGTTTTTTATATGATTGAAACCCGGACTATTTGGATTGTTTTTTTTTTTTTTAGAAGTATCGTCTGTGGTTCACTTAAAGTTCTTTACAAACGAGAGATTCTAAAAGCCTGCGTTCTCTTCACAAATTGAGATGGTCAGCCAGACAAAATACATAGAGTTGATGACGTCATATTAATCATGTTTGGTTGTGAGCATGCTCATGTGTCTGAAAAATAAAAATAAACCTTTTATATTGAATCTAATATTTTGTATGGCCTTTTCTCTAGGTTGTAAAGAAACATTTCTTTATTTTGGTGGCCATTTATAAGATTACACAACTGTGAATATAGTACTTTTTAATGTATTATATCATACACTACAATATATTTTTCTACCACAACATCGAAACAAAATACATAATAGATTTATTAATACTTTTTGTTCTTTCAATTAGTTACGAATATATATATATATATATAGTAAGCTTTAGGGAATTTTATTATTAGAATCGTTTACTAACTATTTTTTTAATTAATAATACTAGCATATAACTCGTTTAAAAATCAACGGTTTCATTTCTGACATTGTAATGTGTCCCATTGATATTTATTGGGCAAAAATAGCGGATTGGAATAATTTTTTTAGTGACTTTCAAAATCTGGGAGGCGTATTTATATTAAAAACTCTATAGTAGGTCAAATATTTACTCCAATAAACATGTGAAAATTTTCTTCATTTAAATTACAGCTTCCTAGGTCTTCTGGCCGCTGAGATATTTTTTTAAATATTATTTTGGGGACCCCTATGGGCATTTTTGGACACAACGTATTCCTGTGCACCCTTTTTTTTGGGGNTTGGGGGGGGGGGGGGTTACTTGCCTGAAAAATTGTCAGTTTCTTAAGTCTTATGTGTTTCGAGATATTTTTTGCTGAATAGAGGTATTGGTAGTTATTATAGTGGTGGTAGTATCACTAATACCATAATAACTATTTCCACAATCAGTGGTCTGAGATTCCGATTAATCCGAGAACTCTTTTAAGGAAAAGGGGTGGAAAAAACTAAATAAATTGACATAATTTTACTAGTTAACAAGATAAAGGTTTAAAAAAGAGTTGTAATTATCAGTGATATCTGATAATAAATGTTTAATATTTACATGTTTTAGCCAACACAATTTGTTTTTCCTGTAACTAAGAATAATAATTATTACAGTACATTTTACGTGTTCGACATAAGTTAAATGGGTTAAAGTTTGATTAATCTCATTCAAGTGTAATTTAAGAAACTCATGAAAATACTGTATCTCTGTATACTTGCTAATTTGAACAAGTTTCGGTTTCAATTATTTCGGATTAACAAGATTTTATTGGAGGTTAATATTAATGAATTTCAACTGATGTTTGTAATCAACATCTTCTTCTATCTGTCGGTTGGCTACACTCCTAGATTAGATGGAGTTTAGTAGAGATGTGCAGATTAAGTAAAACCTATTATCGATCCCGATTGTTTAAAATAATTGTTCAGGCTACGATTAGCCCCGATTATAGATTATTTATTAATAACTATTGGGAAATATGTTTTAGAGAATAATAATAACTAATGTAATTAGTACAAAAATATTGTATGCATACCAACATATATTTTACGCATAACCAGCGTAAGTTGGAACTAGACTGTTAGTTCTATCAACGGTATGAACTCATATTTCTTATCTGATTATGTAATCTTTGCATAACCTGCAACCCAGATGCAGTGTGTGTATCATTTTGGTGACCGGCCGGTCTAGGGGTAAGGTGTCAGACTTCTGTGCTGGCGGCCGGGGTTCAATCCTCGGTCCCGGCACATATTTATCTGATTATCAAACNCGGCCGGGGTTCAATCCTCGGTCCCGGCACAGATTTATCTGATTACCAAACCCTTCCTTCACCTCTGACAAGACATCTTGTGAATGTGGGGAATGCCAGGCCTCCACCGTGGTTCGGATTCCACGTTAAACTGTAGGTCCTTCATTTCATCTCACAATCACCCTACCATTACACATTAGCGTAAGTGCGTACAACCCGAACGGGTAGTAAGACGCGGTGCTAATAATAATAATAATAATAATAATAATAATAATAATGTATAATTTGTGTGTGTGTGATTTTGGTCACTAAACTCCTTCCTATAAAATCTTGAATTAAATTTTACTTTAAAAAAATCAAAGATTAATCGACATAATAATCACCGATTATGATTAATTACCGATGCACTAACAATCGTCCGACAACTTTTCATCGGTATATGCATCGGTACACACATCCTCTACATATGACTTACTTTCCCACGTCTCCAATTCGAGCAAACTGGAGAAAACTTAAAGTCGCTGCAACTCTGTGGAGTTTATATGGAAATCCACTTATTTGTGTCCTTGGACTAATTGCATGGTCCGCGTTTATTTCATTTTCAAATTAGAAGTTAAGACGGTCTCAATGTCAATCTTTTATGATCTGTAACATCCATTTAACCTGTCATGCGCAACTTGGGAACCTTATTTTCATAGACACTCAAAAAATATGACCATGTGGCGAACGGCAGAGAAAAGTGTTTTCAAGTAGAACTTTAAAAAAAAAATATATATATATATATAGCTATTAGTTTAAAAAAATTCAATGGGAGTATCAATTATTCTGAAATAACATATGTTTTCTGTTTTCTTTTTGGGGGGGAGGGAGGGGGTGAATGAAGGAAGATATTTTCTTTTCTAACTTTTTCAGATAACCACCCGGTCGTATTTTTGTTTAGAAGGCGCACACGTCCCAAATAATGCGTCTTTTATTTTACATAAGACCGCGGGGTATTCTGGGACCCATGAATACATGGGTTACACAACAACAACAAAAAACTGGTCCCTAACCATTGTCATGTTTTAACACGCCACTAATATTTTATTTATTTTTTAGTCTTCTACTTGGTTCTTTCAGAAAATAGTAAGAGATTTTTATAAAACTTATTATTAATAATTCTTTTCTTAAAAAGAATCGTTTAAGTTACACTCGTCCTATATTCGCATCTCACTTCCTTCTTTTTTAATATCTTTGTGTACACACACACACACACACACACACACACACACATGGACACACTTAATTAAGTAGCTCGAGGCAATTTCTTCAAATATCTGATAGAAAGCCACTTACTGCTGTCGATGTACACAATTGCGTTTTTATCCACGAATAAAAACCGGTGGATCCCCCAAACAATTACTTTGGGGACTTATAATAATTTTCCGAGGTCTATTATTTCTGTTCTTTTTTCTCCGTAAGAGAATTTTAAACGCATATTCAATGTTTATATTAAACGGTAGATCTTGTGGACACATCAAAGCAGTAGACCTGGTCTAATATCCAGTCCCATCAACTCGACATGTAGCCTATTTAGTGTTTTATATTATAGTTTTACTTTTAAAAAATGAGAGGGGTCAATCCTATATTTATAGAATCCAAATCTTAAATTTTATTTCGAAGCGCGAATACAAATTTGAATCCTCGAATATTAAAAAATAAAATTTCGAGTTAATGATAGGATATTAAAAATTTAATTAAAAAAACCAATTTAAAAAATACACCCCGCTCCTTCCTCTCTTTTTATCTATAAAATCTGGTTGAGTCGTGAAGAGTTTTTGTTCTAAGAAATTGGATTGTGGTTCTAAAAATTGAATTATGGCTCTAAATATGGGATCATTGTTCTAAATTTGGAACACTGCTCCATAAATTGGGTCACTTTTCTAAAAATGGGTTTACCGTTCTAAAGTTGATCGTTGTTCTTAAAATTGTATCATAGTTATAGAAAATTCATGGTGGATCTAAATATTGAATCGTGATTCTAACAATTGGATCATGGTTCTAAAAATTTAATTGTGGTTCTAAATATTGGATCGCGGTTCTAAAAATTGTATCACGAGTCTAAAAATTTGTTTGCTGTTTTAAAATTTGATCGCAGTTTGAAATATTGGATCATGGTTTTAAAATTGGATCGTGGTTCTAAAAATTGGATTGCAGTTCTAAAAATTGGATCCCGTTTTTAACAAATGCGGAAACAACTGCTCTAAGCACTTTAACCTCCTCACCCCCTTCAAATATTTGTACCTAGGGAATGCAATAATTTGGAATACATGGTTTTTTGAAAATGATGACCTATTTCAATTACATTTTAAAACAATCAAAATTTAAGGTACCGTAAAAAATCTATTTAGACGCGCTAACAAACAAATAAGCAAGTTACATACATACACCTGACCAGGATTCATACCCTGAACTCTCCGCCTATATCAACTTAGACTAAATGAGTCTGACACTTAGACCCCGTACCCTCTAATTAGAATATTGTAAGCGTTTATAATATAGATTTTTATTTTGTTTGATATAATTATTATTATTAGCACCGCGTCTTACTACCCGTTCGGGTTATACACACTTACGCTAATGTGTAATGGTAGGGTGATTGTGAGATAAAATGGAGGACCTACAGTTTAACGTGGAATCCGAACCACGGTGGAGGACTGGCATTCCCCACATTCACAAGATGTCTTGTCAGAGGTGAAGGAAGGGTTTGGTAATCAGATAAATCTGTGCCGGGACCAAGGATTGAACCCCGGCCGCTTGAGATAATTAACGTGCACTTTCTGAACCGACTGAATATATTAACACACAACACTTTTAAAAACAGACACAGCAACCAGCCTCCAGACCGTTAATTCACCACAGCGAAAGAAGAAACCTCCATTTCACCTGTGATAGATATCTTATCCATGCCAGGAATAGAACCCGGGACTCCTAGCTCTATACATAGTTAGGCTACCGACTGAGCTAAGATATATAACTCTATTCAAAAGAATTGCCAACCAATAACACCTGATTATAAATTGAAATTCCTAACAAACTATAAGTAATAAAGCTCATAACCAAAAATTCCTTTTGTTAACACAAATTGTAGTAAGTTTTATTTTAGTTATGGTTCCATCCCAGTGAACAGAACGACGGGGAAATAAAAGTTTGAAATGCTATCAAATTAATATGATTTATTGTAAAGCTTAAAGGCCTTTTAGAAAGCGAGCGAAAAGATTAAACGAAGCGTAAATATAAGTCAGAAACGATCAGGGGACTCCAAAATAGTGACCACGACCAGACTCGAGACCGGATACTCGAAATTTTCGACGGGTGAGGTTTTTGAAAGTAGATATATTCTCGAAGGATTTTCTTTGTTTCTTTCAAGTCTGGGTGACAATAATTGATGGGATCTATTGTGATACCTCCTGAAAAGGTGTAGCATGGGGATAAAGGCGTTAATCTTGTCTTGTCTGGTTTTTACGGTGACAGATAGGGCGTAGTTAGAACAAGGCTGGGTGTAAGAGGTAATTTTTTTTCCCCCCAGATAGTTTTCTTGAAAATGCTGGTACACTTATAGTAAGTTTTTACCTTACCCCTTTATATCCCAAAAGCGGATAGCTCCGATGGATAGTAAGAATGAGTTTAGTTCCTGTTTCATCAGCTTAAGGCGTGAATATGCTTCGAGAATATTTAAGGCCCTACATAATTTCTTAAAGCGGTGGCGACCATTTATGAGAGTCCCAGGTGCTAGTAGCCCAGGGTATCCTACCAGGGTAGAGAGCATGAGTATCCCCGCTGGGGGTATTATTATTAGCTCAAGATACTGGATTTATTAGGAACTTTATCATTATCATTATTATTATTATTATTATTATTATTAGCACCGCGTCTTACTATCCGTCCGGGTTATACGCACTTACGCTAATGTGTGATGGTAGGGTGATTGTGAGATGAAATGGAGGAACCTACAATTTAACGTGGAATCCGAACCACGGTGTGAGGCCTGGCATTCCCCACACTCACAAGATGTCTTGTCAGAGGTGAAGGAAGGGTTCGGTAATCAGATAAATCTGTGCCGGGACCGGGAATTGAACCCCGGCCGCCAGCACAGAAGTCTACAAGTTTTATCAAAGCACCCCCAAGAAATATATCAGTGGTTCGATGTTCACTAAAAAAATCAAAAATTACCAGTCGGTGAGTGTTTTTGGGGGGCTGTGCAAAAATATTAGTAAAAATGGAGCGCCAAAATAAACACCAACTGTTGGCTATGTGACCCATCGACTCCTTTTTCTCGGTACGCCACTGAAAGTCCCTGTCACGAGTGACACCCCTACACACAGCGTCAGATATCGCACGCACCGAGTACTTCACGCCGGTCCCGTTGTCGACGCCTGAGCAGCGTTCTTTTCCCACGAAGGGGGTATTAACTCGGGTCCGGGGACAGTGTCGAGAATTACACTGCCCCATCCCCCCCTTCTCCGCCCCACAGATGGTGAAAGTTATCATCAATAATTTCTTCTTATATATTTCCTTTCTCTCACCCATGCATGACCATCCGGTGGCGGAGTTTACATTCCCTAAATAAATATATTAGTATTAGTATTATCACAATGTGGCTCTTAAGACGGGAACGCGAAAAACGATCAGTGTTTTTGGAGTTTTTATAGCAAAATAATTTATTTTTACAAAATGAGTAAAACAATACTCCGTTAAAATAGAGTTTAGTTTTCTACACATTGAATANCAACATATGAGCTTTGTCTGAAATACTGCCAACACGAACACATAAGGTCAACAAAGATGTTCAAATATATATATATATATATATATATATATATATATATATATATTTGCGCATCTATGCTACATCACTCGTAGCCCAGTGGTGGAAATATCAGCACGTACTAATGTCCCGTTGTCCAGGGGACGCCCGAATGTACTAATAGTACATCCTTTCCGTGGAGGATCTTTCCATGACCCAATGAGATGATGGCGATGGCGAGTATGAGGGTGTAGAACCAGTGATATCACTTAATCCTAACTTAAGTTTAATTAACCAAGTCCTGGTGACCATTGGGGTAATTCCTCTTTTAGGAAAGATACCCAAGGTATCAGCCGGGAATCGAACCCGGGAGCCAAGTGGACTGACCGCTACACCAGAGTGCCCCGGTTATTGCTGCAGTACAAACATATTGTTGAATTTTCTTCACCTGGTGATACCAACAGTTGTTTAATATCCATAATGAGTAGGACTATGGCAGTACTAGATGACAAACAACATTTTAAATTAAGAAGAAAAATAATGTTATTCAATCCCAGGACACCATTGACATATAATTCAACTGTTGATATCTATCACACACCATTTGAAGAAATTTATACTCTTATATTTATATTGAAGCAATACTTGCTTTATTTTGACAAAGAAAAAAAGTGTTGCTAGAAAATCTGCCAAAAACACCCTTTTCTCGCGCTACCTGCAGCCCAACCTTAAGTGAGATATATCGTAAGACTGGTCCTAAATCCACCTGTAGTGATATTTTCACGGTTATTTTACTATTATTATTACTATTATTATTGTAAATGAACCTTTCTAGTAAAATAGTTACTTCATTTCATCTTACGGTTGAATGGTTTGTAAAACAAAATAGAAGGTTCTTTAAATAGCGTTTACACAATCGATTTCCCACAGTTTTTTTTACATTCTCTCTCTCTCTCTCTCTCGAGATATATATATATATAAAACGTGCCTTACAAATTGATTTTTAAAGTTACTTATATCGTATGGCAAAGCAGAAAACCATGCAAAATTTATTTAAATTTGAATGTTTATTTGTATTCTTCTGATAAAGCAGTTTGTAGCTGCGAAGTTATGCTTCCAAGCAGTTATAGGTTGAGTTAGATTATTTACAGGCAAAATAAAAGGGGGTATATAAAATGTTTTTTTTTTTAAATTATTTTCATCTATACAGTTTGACTATTACCCTTTCGGGTTATACTACTTTGTACTAAATACACTAATGGTTTTAGGGAACAGAAAGGTTATATTTAGAGGAAATTGTATCAGCATTTTCGTGCAGGGAGAGTGTTAAACCACGTTGGTAAAACCCGCTCTCGGTACACCCTACCGAGGTTCGAAACTGGATTTCCTCGTCGTCGGCAGTCTAGTCTACTGCGAGAGTAGCGACCTAGACGGCGCGGCCACCGAAACGGGTTTTTTCTATCTCTTTCGGTAAAAGAGTAACATGGCCTGAACTTGAAGATGTAATCGAAGATTTTATAATAATACGAGTCGACCTCGGTCGTCTCGAGGTAAAATGCTCGCCTCAGGACTCGATGTCCGTGGGTTCAAACCCAGCCGGAGCCCGAGTGTGTTTTCTTGAGCGATAAAAACCTGTAGCACAACTTCCTACTGAGTGGAAGTGTTGATTGTGGCTTGTGAAAGAACCCTGGAAGGTATGGTAAGATACCTGTCCGGGCAAAATCGGTAGGTCCTTTCTCAATCGCTCATACGTCTTACTACCCATTCGAGCTATATACGTCTTACAACCCATTCGAGCTATATACGTCTTACTACCCATTCGAGCTATATACGTCTTACTACCCATTCGAGCTATATACGTCTTAATACCCATTCGAGCTATATACGTCTTACTACTCATTCGAGCTATATACGTCTTACTACCCATTCGAGCTATATACGTCTTACTACCCATTCGAGTTATATACGTCTTACTATCCATTCGAGCTATATACGTCTTACTACCCATTCGAGCTATATACGTCTTACTACCCATTCGAGCTATATACGTCTTACTACCCATTCGAGCTATATACGTCTTACTATCCATTCTAGCTATATACGTCTTACTACCCATTCTAGCTATATACGTCTTACTACCCATTCGAGTTATATACGTCTTACTATCCATTCGAGCTATATACGTCTTACTACCCATTCGAGCTATATACGTCTTACTACCCATTCGAGCTATATACGTCTTACTACCCATTCGAGCTATATACGCTTATTAACTGATCCCTATAATGCGCTAGTTATGAGTAAGATTGAATGTCGAGGAAGTGTACCCACATCTGTGTGGCGGGAGAGTGGAAAACAATTTAGGAAATGACCAACAGATCGGGATAAGCTTCCCGAAGATTTCTTCACACACCTCCGGGGGTATGCCTACCCCAGGTTGAACACCACCGCCGCCCAAACGGGTGATACAGCTGTTCATTACGTAACATCGGAGTCCTGAGCTGCGACGAATCTAAGTTGCGTCGAGTGCGAGAGACAGACAGACAGACCTCGTGTGACGAATAAACGGACCGGTCCGCTGCGTTAGAGAGGCTGCGCGCGCAGCACTGGCTGATTAGTACGATAAGGGATATAAAAAGGTGGTAGGCACGTGATTTTAGAAATCGTTCAATCTCCGAGGGAATTTTTTGTATCATTATTATTATTATTATTTGCGGAAGGAGACAGGACCCGGATCCAGCGTTAAGGCCGGCTCCTTGGGAAGATTTGAAACATTTCTCTTGTTGAGTCATCGGGAACCTTAACAAGTGAAATCTGTACACGCTTTTATAAGTTTAACTTTTCTTATTTTTTTAAAATTCTGGTGTGTGACCTGTCGGTCTAGGGGTAAGGTGTCAGACTTCTGTGCTGGGGGTCCGGGGTTCAATCCTCGGTCCCGGCAAAGATTTATCTGATTACCAAATGGAATGCCAGACCTCCACCGTGGTTCGAATTCCACGTTAAACTGTAGGTCCTCCATTTCATCTCACAGTCACCCTACCATTACACATTAGCGTGAGTGCGTATAACCCGGACGGGTAGTAAGACGTGGTGCTAATAAATATAATAATATATAAAATGACAGTATATTAGGTCTATAGCTAGGTCCAGTGAGGACACGCGCGGTGCGCTTTGTTTTACACAAGACGAACAATACGTGTTTACGTGGCGAGACAGCTATCATATATAAATAACATGATACTATAGTACTTCATCATCAACTGTCAATTATATTTAAAACTATTTTTTTTTAAATCGAATATTCAAAAATTTATTATTAGTAAATTACTTTTAATTCCGGAGTTAGAACCCATTTTTTTTATTCCTCAAAGTATGACCATATAACATCTAAATATCAAGTTTGAATGAAATTCATCAAACCGTTTCAGCCGTATACCCCAAAACAAACGTATGTACGGACAGACAGACAGACAGACATAATTGTACAGACTACTTTTTTTTCTGAGGCACATAAAACTAACTTCAGGACCAATATTTAATTCTTTATGGGGGGGGAAAAAAACTTTGTGAGACTAATTTCACTATTTCGTTTACTGTCCCACGTTACAATGTTGGCGCATGCGCGTTTCACGCCGGTACGGAGTGCGTGCGCAACTGTTGACCCGAGTCTGGGAGCTAATGGAACCGACCTCGTCTTCACTCTGAACTGTTGATAGTCACGGGAACAGACGTGCGGACAGCAGAGAAGTCTCCAAGTAGAGTAACTCCTACCTGAAGCAGAGTAGTCACTGGGATTCCCCTCCCTTCACCACCGCCATTTTGTAGGTACGGTGGTTTTGTTTCATGCGCAATCATTTTCTTCCACTTCACGCAGGAGCTATAATAATAATAATAATAATAATTATTATTATTATCGCGTCTTACTACCCGTTCGGATTATACGCACTTAAACTAATGTGTAATGGTAGGGTGATTGTGAGATGAAATGGAGGACCTACACTTTAACGTGGAATCCGAACCACGGTGGAGGCCTGGCA